>JAVQIZ010072444.1:0-11518 GCA_036023535.2 Galaxias brevipinnis
GTGCTTAGTAAACTTACTCTTCAGCAAAATAAAAAGCCATACTGTAACATACTTTTGCTTCCACTGTTTGGACAGCAGAGGGCGCTGTGGTGTGTTCAAAAAGGGAGGGAAACCACATATCGAAACAGAGAATAAGAGAACACTCACTGACAAGGTGCTGTGAATGCTTGGAAACAAACATGCTGGTGCATTATAACATGTACCTTAGCTATGCTAACTATACGAGCCCTGATGGTGGTGTAATATAACATGTACCTTAGCTATGCTAACTATAACAGCCCTGATGCTGGTGCCTTATAACATGTACCTTAGTCATGCTTACTATACCAGCCCTGATGCTAGTGCATTATAACATGCATGTTAGCCATGCTAACTATTCCAGCCCTGATGCTGGTGTATTATAACATGTACCTTAGCTATGCTAACTATACCTGCCCTGATGCTGGTGCATTATAACATGTACCTTAGCCATGCTAACTATACCAGCCCTGCTGCTGGTGCATTATAACATGTACCTTAGCTATGCTAATTATACCAGCCCTGATGCTGGTGCATTATAACATGTACCTTAGCTATGCTAACTACCCCAGCCCTGATGCAGGTGCATTATAACATGCATGTTAGCTATGCTAACTATACCAGCCCTGCTGCTAGTGCATTATAACATGTACCTTAGCTATGCTAACTATGCCAGCCCTGATGCTAGTGCATTATAACATTCATGTTAGCCATGCTAACTATCCCAGCCATGATGCTGGTGCATTATAATATGCATGTTAGCCATGCTAACTGTCCCAGCCATGATGCTGGTGCATTATAACATGCATGTTAGCCATACCAACTGTCCCAGCCATGATGCTGGTGCATTATAACATGTACCTTAGCTATGCTAACTATACCAGCCCTGATGCTAGTGCATTATAACATGTACCTTAGCCATGCTAACTATACCAGCCCTGATGCTAGTGCATTATAACATGTACCTTAGCCATGCTAACTATCCCAACCATGATGCTGGTGCATTATAACATGCTTCCAACAAAACTTTAATAATAAATTAGCACACACACACACACACGCACACGCACACGCACACACACAGAGAGAGGAGCATTGTCCACATCCAGGATGCGACATGGTTAATGGTAGGAGCCTGCAGTCCCGTGATTACATACTCAAATAGAACAGTGTGTGTGTGTGTGTGTGTGTGTGTGTGAGTGTGTGTGTGTGTGTGTGTGTGAGAGAGGGGTTGGCCTCCTTATTGCATGTGACACGGCCGGGGTTTTGCTGAAGTGTGAGCAGAGTGCATGTGACAGAGAAGGCACGCACGCACACACACCCACACCCACACACACACACACTCCGGATGGGCGAGGTGGGGTGGGGGGTGGGGGGGTAATGGGGGCGGGGGGGGCACAGCTTTGTCATGTGTGGATGGTGTCATAGTCTGTGTGTGTATATTTGTTGGGACACAAACGAGCACTACGTGTGTAGAGCGTCACCGGGGGGGTCACCGAAGCCTGTGTGTGTGTCTGTCTCTCGCAGGCCGGACGGCATCGGTACCGTGACGGTGGAGGAGAAGGAGCGCTTCGAGGACATCAAGGAGAGACTGCGTGTGCTGCTCGAGAGCCAGATCACTCACTTCAGGTGGGGGAGCTGTCGCCTGGCCACCCACCACCTGTCTCTGGCATATGTCTGAACCGTCACGTGTGTGTGTGTGTATGTTGGTGGAGTCTGGGGCGGAGTCTGAGGAAATGGCCGTTCACTCATGGAAATATGCTGCATATCCTCATTTGTCGTGTGTTCCTCTGTTGTGTGTTACTTTAGGTATTGTTTCCCATTTGGTCGACCAGAGGGAGCGTTGAAGGCGACTTTGTCCCTGCTGGAAAGGGTACGTCCTGTCCTGACCCACGGAAATCTGAGGGCACACATTCAAATCGCTTAGGACCAGATAGGGTTTTGTTCATTGACTTTTTATCAAACTAACAAATGGTGGAAAGTGCATATTTCAATGTTCTCAGTAGCGTCATGACGTTAGCATAAAGTTTTGAGCCACCCTCCAACGATAATTGGTGCTCAATGACTTCTCAGTCAGAGGGATCAAATGAAGGGTACATTTTGAACTCTCCAGGTGCTGATGAAGGACATAGTGACCCCAGTCCCCCAGGATGACGTCAAGTGGGTCATCCGTAAATGTCTGGAGCAGGCGGCGCTGGTCAACTACCAGCGCTTGTCAGAGTATGCCAAAGTAGAAGGTAGGTGGCTCTAGTGCGCTTCCACTGCATGTCATCACTGTGCGACCTTCTAACTCCACTCTTACCTCGGTCTCTTCCTGCCAGCACACCAGGAACACGGCAGCAAAAGATGATGTCACTGCTGTGTTTGTTAGTTGTGTACGACGGCTTGTGTTGGACCGTGTGTCACTTGATTACATGCCGTTATGTTCGTTGGGGAGTGATTGATAAGTGCGGGTGGGGTAATGATTAGGGGAATGGGTTTTTGGCAAGGTTCATGGAGCTGGGTGATCAATATGTTTGGTTAAACGGTCCGTTTCAAGGGCCCAGAGTGTCTTGTCAGGGCTTTTTCAAAAGTATTACCAGCCTGGAATAAGCCCTGAGAAGGAGAGGCAGTAGGCCTGTGAAAGAGTCCTGCCTGAGGGTTAGAACTGCTATAATACACTGCCCCCCTCAGGCCAAATGGTCACATCTCGCTCTGACTTAACAAATCAAACACACACGTATTAACTGTTTAATTATTCAGACTGATGAGGTTATTCCATAGACTGGAGTATTTTTGTAAACTTAGTGTGTTAAAAGATCATGTAGGCAAAATTGTTACAAAACTATCAGCAATTATACACTAAGTGGGTATGCAATATGTAGTGCAATTCTAACTATCATATTTTTCATCAGCATAAGTGAACAACTTGACTCCAGTGACCAGCGATAGTTAGCTTTTTTTTTACCCAAAGGTGCATTAGTCCCAAATAATATGTGTGTGCACTTCCGCTGACCTCATGGATTATTGTGTATGTACTGAAAGTAAAAATGCATTCAATTCCCTTCAAATCTGACCTCTTGACCGCTTGATGCTGTCCCCACCCTGGTCAAGTCCTGTGCTGTGTCTCTCCTCCCTCCTACGTCGTGTAGTAGTGGCTCCCTCTCTTTTCTTCTCTTCCTCTTAACACTTCTCTTGTTTTTCTTTCCCTCACTCGGAGACAACCGCCATCTTGTTTTACTCAATGTCTCCTCCCTCTTTCTTTCTCTCTTGCGATTCTCTCGTTCTTCTTTGGTGGTTTTGCTGCTTTCCTTCCTTCCCCAGCCACTCTCAGTTTCAGCTCTTAAAGTCAGGGTGGCCAACACACAAGACAAATTTGGTATATCGCGTGCCTCAGGTATTGTATAGTTGGCATCTTGGACAGTGAAATAAGGCATCAAAAACCGATGAATAGGATTCAAAGTATTTTATATTTCTGTATTTTTATACATCTCTTTTTGGTATTTATGATTATTTATGTAAAGGAATTATACTTGAGTTGTACTTAAATTAATATTACAGTTATCACATAAAAGCCATAGTATATTTTCTGCATCCGTGACAGAAAAAAAGCTAATCCCTGCATGTGTAGACTCCAAACCTATAATGTTTAATCCAAAGGGTTTTCAGTTCCAAGCAATTACTCCTTTTGTGTTTGTCATAAATCTAAATGTCAAGCCAGCTCACACATTCTACTTGCTAGAGCAAACGTACTTCCAATGTAGAAATGAGCAAAGAGTTGCCTCATTCACCCTATGGCACACCTTCAATTTGCCAAACCCCACGCATCATTTCTGTCAGCATGGAAACCTTTCTTCGGTGACTTTCCTCCCTGCAGCCCGTCATCCTGTGAACTCTGACCTCTCTGCCCCTCTGACCCCAGCCTCTTGCATGCCTCGGTATTCCCCTCTCTCTTGTAGGGAAAAAGAGAGAAATGTATGAGCATCCTGTCTTCTGCTTGGCGTCTCAAGTGATGGATTTAACCATTCGTGAGTACCTTTCTCAGCCCTATCCTTTCCTCCTTCTCTCCCTCCCTCCCTCCCTTCCTTCCTCCCTCCCTATTCCTACCTCCTCCCTCCTCTTTAACCATTTTTTTACTCTCTTCACACACCTTCAACCAACCTAAATTTGAAACCTTTCCCATCTACTTTTGTCAAGGCAACCAAAATGTCGTCCTTTTTTATCTACTTTGTCTGTTTGTCATTTAAATCTGTTGCCTACGTCTGTGAATTCCACCATTTTGGAGTTTCATGAAATACTTTGACAATGTGTTGAATTTCTTCTAGATCCATGCGTTTGCTTTCTTTACAAACCCGTCTTGTTTTTCTGTTTGTCTGCGACTTGAATGCATTTTTACTTTGCTTCTGTGTAAACCCCCTCAAACCCTGTTTGATTCACGGTACATGATTCCGCTCTTCCATACAACTGTGGCATAATACTCACAGCAGGCGAGCGTTGAAAGGACCCTGGTTTACCAGGAGAAATGCACTCGGGGGGGCCAAAGATGGCTGGCGAGGACTGAAGAGAAATCACATCCGATCCTGACTCTTTGTGTTGTCTACTTGTTGTGTTCCAAACCATCAAAGGGTTAATGTGCCTGTGTCATTCTCAAAGGGCTGTGCGCTGTTCCCACATCGTCGTGTTTTGGAGTTTTAAGCTGGACCACTTTTGTTTGTGTGTTTAACCTGTTTTCACATTGTATGCTCGTTTGCGCCTGTTCTGAAATGATTTGACCACAGTGAAAGGTGAAAGGTCAGTGACCCGCTGCTGCCTGTGGAATCTCGGCAGCCTTTTCCCCAGAGATCCCCTCTCCACCTCGACCTTTACGCTCTATACTGAATTTCCACTTCTTGTCTCTCTCTCTCTCTCGCTCTCTCTTTCTTTCGCTTTCAACTCCTCCCTGCCACTTTGCCTTTCTCTACCTCCTCCCTTTCCCCTCTCTTTTCCCCCTTTCCTGCTCTCTTTTAGCGGAGAAAACTCAGAAAAACAATAAGGACCCAGGTGACTTTGTACACGTCCGACCTAGCCTCCATTGTCGTCCCCTACTAGCGTGCCCTTAACCCGACTAGATCCGTCGATCCATAACCCTCTCGCGGTCTTCCCACTCGGAACATCAGGAACGTCGCATCCACGTTGATCTGGAATGTCCCGGGAATGCCGCGACAGTGTTATGCCCCCCTCCCCACGTAGCACCTGTAGTATTTCCTCCCTCCACCCTCTGCACTGCATTCTAACGATGGAGATGCAGATTACCCCTGACCCCCCCTCCCTCTCTCTCTCTTTCTCTCCATCCAGAGTGAGTCTCAGAACCTTTATCACATGTAGCTCCTAGTGCTCCTTGCTGGCTTACCAATGGCCCACCTCTGGACACTCCTGAAATGCTTGATCCTTGAAAGGACGTTGTACCAAAAGACCAAAAACAGTGTTGGTGTGCGGCGGGACTGCGTTTACTGACGTAATGAGGAAACTCAAAACGCAGAGGGAGACGTTTCATGGTCGTTCAGACAAAGCCATTGGAAAGTTGCACCTTTTCTGTGATGACTCACATGTCCCAGAGCAAGCACTGCTTTGTTGCAAGGCCCTTGTGTTGATGTCAATCAGTGGCCCCATGATACTGATTTGCACAACAATTGCAATTAAAGCTTATCTTCCTCTGTGAATGCATGAATGAACAACACATTTTTTAAATGTTAAAAAAAGTGTTTGACCCCTACATTTAAATGTAAACGTAAACATGGCAGATTGATAGTTACATAAGTCTTCATGCAATGTACAGTATTAAAAATGGAATGGAACTAGTATTTAGAATATTGTATACACATAGGTCCACGTTCACCCACATGGGAAAAATATAGTCAACCCAAATCCAACCATAGCCATGTAACTTGCGTACGTTACCCAAGTTTTATCAATCAGAAGACAAAGTTCTTGACGGTGTCCAACAAACTTGCAATCTCCCTTTGTTTGGGCAGCCTAGACATGATTTTGGTCTTTTTGACTCAAACTTCCCATCCGTACTAAGCTGTCCCCTCAGCGACCACGACTCAACCCGAGAAAAGGGTGCGTTCCCCCGGCTCCACAATGCCTCGCTCTCCCCACCACTGGGCTGTAAGTGCTGTGTCAGTGTGTGAGCGTCACAGAGCTCTGGGTCTCTACGCAGCCAATTAGTCCCCTGCCTCTCAGCTCACTCCGTGCCACAAAGCCCGGTGTGTGTGTGTGTCGGACAAAGAGCACAACGGGTCGGGAAGAACAGGTCTTTACCTCATTCTGGCCTTTTTTTCTCAGGGACAATGCTAGGACTGTCAGTGCGCATTCGAGACCATCCGCCGAGGGTAAACAATTGATGTAGCTGTGTCAGCAGAATGAGAACCAGTGAAATCAATTTGTTTGAGGGTTTTAAAAAGTTTTTTTTTTTTTTTTTACAGAGGGCTAGTTACTGTAAATTATGTTTAGGAGAAATTATCCTTAAGTTTGAATAATATTATAGCATGGTAGTTAGTGCATAGCATCCATGGAGGTAAACGCTTTCTTGGGTCTTTCATGAGTTAGTGGTGTCATCGTATTGGTCCCACAAAACGTTAGTTGTGTTATGTCCAACCCCATTATTACATGTTCGACTTCATATGAGCAGACACATTCAATATTGTTTGTAAGCATAATATTGTGTGTTGTGCCTATACTAATCTAGGGGTATCAAAGTAAGCCTATATGGAACACTGGCACGCTCCATAAAGTTTGTCCCATGTTCAAAACTAATTGCTGCACAACATTCTGTACATCTTGCATGATAGCTTTGGAGCATATTTGCTGTTTTCCTCCTCTTTATGATTTGAATCATTATGCCCATATTTTCTCCTCATAGCGTAGTTACTCTGATGTCATAACAATTTGTATTTTAAAAGAAAGTCTTATTATTATTTTATGTAAATTTACAGTTTCCTAAATACTTATTTGATAGTTTATTGCCTTACTTGATCATCAAGCTTGGTTTAAAAGAGGTAATACAAATTATTTGAATGGCTGATTGTAATGATAGTTTTATAATAGACTAAGGTGACTAAAGTATTTTTTGTGGCTCTAAAATATCGGGTGAAATATATTTTTAGCATCGAGTTGAAGTGAGTGATGTGAGGAATGTCTTAAAGTTTATTCACGTAGAAAGATGCTTTTGACCTTTGAACCTTTTACTCCAGAGAATGTAGGCCGCTTAGTCACCCCAGCCAAAAAATTGGAGGATAATATTCGCCTGGCTGAGCTGGTCATTGAGGTCCTTCAACAGAATGAAGAGCACCACGCAGAGGTAAGTACTGTTCAAATGCATACTCACATACTCCTATACTCCTAAACTAAAACTCACATAAACACATTCACACACACAAGCCCCTAAGTCTTAAACAGTCAGCTTAATCAATCATTAACACACAAGTGTCTGCCACATGCAGTGTAAAGTATGTGACCGTGCACTGTGTGCGATATACTGTATGTACGCGTTCATGCATGTGTGTCTGTGTGCACATGAATAACTATTATATGCATGGTAATTCTGAATAATGTACCTAACGGCCCCTCATACATAACTCAACAGTTTGACTATTCTTGATAGGATTTTATTTTGGTTGGGATGTTTAAGACGACAGTGTCAAATTGTTCTTTCAGTGAACTAACAATGACCAATAAATGCTCAACAACAGTCACAGTGGCACATTTTCACCTCAGCGGAAAATCACCAGCCACCTGTTTTATCTTTGACTCTATGTTCAACAGGCCACAGGCCCCAGTACTGGAAGTCAGTCGGTACAGTATTAACGCCCTCTTTCATTTCAAGTGCATGTCCGTCAGCCAGTGTACTGACCTGCCCGGTCTAGGACCAAGGTGTGCGTTCAAGGGTCGAAAGCGTTTGCTAACGTCCCTTACTCACATGGAATGGTCACTCAGAAACATTCAATATTCCATGCGCCTGGTTTGAATGAAAGCCAAGTATCACTTCATTTGGAGAGTAATTGTGCATTGTGAGTACTTGATATATTATTATGTAACAGCTGATCAAAAACGACTATTTTCCTTAAATTAATCATGTGTTGTATGAACACATTGGATACTTTATTCGGTAGCATGAGCATGTATATATCCGGTACATTTTCAAGTGTACGTTCCAAATCAAGAGCTACTAATAGTAGGCAGGTCATACCTAATCAGTGTAATGTAGACACAATGGGAGCTCTAAAACGAAGCGGTGAAGACAATTGTGCTGTTTAGCGTTTAAAAACAGTTTGAATAGAAACAAATATTACGTTTTGTTTGTCTGATTGATAATCAATTGCGAGACATACATCACCAGTCAAATGTTTGGACACACTTTCCTATTCAAGTTAACTGCACTGCAGTGCATCAAAAATGATTTCAGAGTGCTTTTCATTGGTTTGTCGGACTTTTTCTATAACCTTGAAAAATGTTTGGGGTAAGATAAATAGTTGATAATAGCCATGCTCATAGGTTATCAGCCTGGCCTCTTTGATCTTCTGAAACATTACATGAAATACTCTAGTGCATTCAGAAATGGCTAATTTCAAATGGACAATCATAACAACTGAGATGCTTTCCCTGTGATTTGCAGATGATCACAGATTTCAGAGAGCAGTGAGAGAATGAGCAAGGACATCAAAATGAGCTGTAGTAAATTGCTGCCAATGTTTGGTAATATTGAGCTGAGCAAATTACACTCTAGGTGTAAAATTACATAATTTGCCAGTTGAGCGTTCTGTAAGGCTTAATTTATTGACCAACAGGGTTATTATTGAGATTGATGCATTTCTTCAAGATGCTCTAAAAGGGGAGCTTAGCAGGGATAAAGGCCTTTTAGATATTATTTGTCATAACTTTGTGTTCCAGTTATATGCAGGCAAATACAGTGGCATATGATTAACACCTGGTTGCATAAGGTAAACAAATACTATGTAAGAAGGTTAACTTTAAATGAAGGGACTGGGAGGTTTATAAGAATCTGTCTTGTCACAGAGGTGCCAGAGAGAAATTGTAAGTGTTGAAGTAAGTAAATATGCAGATGATAAGTCAATATGATGCTACCAATAACCTGTTGTGATAGGGATGCAGATGAGGCTGTTGTTGACACACGTAGCAATTACAGAAGGGAATATCTTAAGGTAGATGATGCTAGGTTAAGGCTAATGTAAACATCAGTTGTCGCCAGTCAAACTTTAATGAGAAACTGCCATCACAGAAAACCAACAGAATTATGCAAAAGAAACAGGAGAATAGGGAGACTCATTCGGAAAAGACCCAGCAGGAAATAGAGGTGATCAAAAGTGTCAAAACTAGGAATCTTCCAGAGGCCAACACTCATTTGGAAGCTAAACATCAAGATCTTGGTAAGATGTTCGAGCAACGAAAATGCATATATTTATCATAACACTTATTGGTCCAATCAACAGTGTTAAGCACATGAAAGTTATCTTGCGCTAGCTTTGAAATCTAGACAATATATTACTAATCAGTAGACAAGTTAACTGTGTATATACGTGTGCTAATATTAAAGTGGGTCGTAGGATGTTCTGGATTTCTCAATACAGCGGTGGCTACACAGAATAAAAAACGTGGTACATTTTTTTTTGTTAATTAACACTTAATAACAATAAATCAGGATATATGACTGTTTAATAAAAAAACGAAAAAAACGTAAAAACAGGTTTGACCTGCCTACTAAAGTACACAGAAACAGTTGTTTTTTTCTGTGTGTGGAACTCTCTTGTGGGGTGACTCCTGGGCTTCCTGGCAACTGACTCGCTCAGAGGAAATTACCTCAGCGGTGTCCGCCCACAGGCTGAATGTCATCACCCTTACAACCTCTTGCATAAAGGGCTATCCTGTGATGTCATATCCTCACAGTTTCTCCTTTCTGTAACGGGAAACGTCCGTAACTGTTGGTGGACCGCCAAATGACTGCGGATGAGAGTCGTTGATCTGAATCAGTTTCAGAGTCACCTCTTTTTTAAAGTGGGAACAGATTAAAGCCATTTCTCTAAGTTTGGTAAAAATAGTTACTGTATTTATTTGACTAAAGGCACCCTAACAAGGCCTGAGCCATGTTCTCAGTTCTGTTTGGATGTAGAATGCATGGACCCTCTTTTGCACTCCTTTTTCGAATGAAGCTGAAGATCTAGTTTCTCAAAGAGTTTGACTTGGATTGGGTTTTCATGTACTCATGAAAGCAGTTTTTGTTATCCATTTGCTTGAATTATTTTTTTCCAGCTATTTTTCTAGCCATCATGACATTTATCCGTCTATTATAGGTACAACGATACGAGAAGGAGTCCGCACATGGACTGTGGCCGCAAACTAAAGTTGATTACCTTTCCTTTCTTTTTCCCCATTATTTTTGGTTTCGTTTTGTTTACGGGGGAATTTCCACCAGGGCAAAGAGGTATGTGACTTCTAATAATGGCACATGCTGTCTGTGCATGTACCATGGGATGTCTACTGCTGTTAGACATTTCTAACAATCTGAATCTCTTTTGGACTTAACACAGAAACGAGCCTGTCCCTTTAAGTTTGACCCATCACCCATCTCCCTGTAACCCAACCCTGAACCCCTCCCTCTCCTTTAACCTGTATGCCTGTATTCAGACATCAGTTTGATCAGTCCATCTAATTTATTGTAGCCAACCTTTCTCCTTTGTATACTAGACTAGTGTGTGTGAGTGGCAGTCCCTGCCGAGGATTTGTGTTTGGGAAAGATTACAGAGGTAAGGAAAGGTGGCTGAGGTCGCCTACCCAAACAAGGTCCTTCTCCATTGTCTCACCAAGGTGCCACACAATGGAGAAAAAGAAACACGTCTTTTTATCGAGGGTAAAAAGAGCTTGCTTTGCTCCCATAAGAAGAGTAGACCATTATAACCAGCAATGGACGTACTGTTTGCCTTACTACGTTTAACGGTTATTTTTAAAAAATAAGCAAACCAAAGCCTAAATGCAATTGTGTGTTGTTGCTTTTTTTTACATTCCACGCTGTGCGTCCAAAATGCACGGCCGTTATAAAAATCGGAGCTCTGAGGGCCCATAATGAATGCATCGTTATTCAAGGTCACTATCTCCATACCTCCTGCCCCCTCCAAGCCTGTTGCTGGTTATTGCTGGCGCTACTCGCCAACTCTGCTCATGCCTACAAACCCATGGTACAGTGAGACCCCTTAAAGCGCATGCCCCCCCCTCCCCCCCTCCCCTCCCCATGGGAACATTCACATCACGCCCACGGCGGGGCCGATGTGACTGGCTCAGCACCATGGGGTCCTTCAGGGGCCCTTCCCAGAAGGCCCTGGTAAGAGCGGAGGAGCATGGGAGAGCACTTTGTTGACCTGCATGACAATATCTTGTTTCTCCAACAGTCACTCCGCTGAATCTGTCCTCCCTGGGGGTGAGCGGGTGGGTGGGTTGGGGGAAGGGGGAGGGGGGGGGGGGGGGGGGGGGG
>JAVQIZ010072445.1:2500-18220 GCA_036023535.2 Galaxias brevipinnis
TAATAGACAGTCACAGGAAAATCAGATGAAATTGCTGCATTTCTTCTCCACGTGGACAGACTGTTTTAGTTAAACGTCACAACAGAGGTGCTTCCCTATACTGGGCTCCACAGAGGGCTGATGTGTGAAAGAGAGGGGGGGAGGGTGAACTGGATGGAAGCCTAAGAGTAATCTTAAAGCTGGAGAGAGTGGCTACAAATCAAAACCAGCCATTCCCTCCACTAGAGCGAGGCCGTTTGTGTCCGCTTGATAATACACAGTCCTTGTGAATCAGGATCAAGTCCTTCGCTGACAAGAACTCATAAAATCGATCAAAGCTGTTTCCCTCGTCACTCACATGTAGGCCTCCATGTAGTGACTTCATTTATGCTGAGAAGTTTCAGGAAAAAGCAGTGAGAGAGGCCTCAGCCTGCGTCAGAAACACTCAAGCCGTTACGAAAGCGCCCCAGCTGGTTTCTGTCTCTGCTCTACGCTCTACACTGTCAAACAACTGCAATGCCTCGAATGGTTTTTCCTGCGCCCTGCAGCCCTGTTGGGCTTAAAAGGAATGCAGTTCCATGCCTACCTCACCTGCATGTTAGTGTGAAACGGCTGCGTCTATGTTACCAATGTTATTCTAAGCCAAATGCATTTTCATAACAACGGGATTTTAAAAGATCAACCACCACCTTGTTTTCACAATAAACACAGAGTCAATAATCATTCTTGGTTACAACCTTTTAGCTGGTATTTCCTAGAAATGACAGAGCAAGCGTGTTATTGTCTATAATTTACTATGTGCGCTCTGCTATGCTGATAGGCACTTTGAAGAGCAAACGTGCTACTGAAGACTAAGTTGACAAAATGCATAATAGAAGGTACAGTTCCTCAAAGAATTGTGAGGCCTTTGAAACCACTGTTCTGAAGTCCCACAACACCATGAGGTAAACATCATATTAACTCCAGCTGTAAGCTTGTATAGAATATGTAGGTGGCAATAAAAACCTGATTTGACAAATAGTTTCATAGAGGTAAGTTTAGAATGAATGTTTCTCTCTGACCTAACATATTTAACATACAAAAAGCTGCACAACGGATTGCCTGCAATTGTTCATTTAATAATCTATAAAACCAAGAAGTTAATGAGGCTTTTTATAAAACATTTTTTTTTACATTTCAGGAACTGAAAAATATTTCTGTCAATCAGAAAGTTGGTAAAAACTGCAATTATCTTCGACAAACTAAGTTTATAAAGTAGGCTACTAAAAAAATCGTCGTCTATCTGAACTTGTGCTCGATTCTTTCGTTTCACAAACACGCGCAGCTGCGCGCACTCGCGCTTTCCTGGCACCTTGACAACGGAATTGAGCGTGGGTTCTGCTTTCCCTAGAAAGCCTCATACCATAGCATAGTAGAAACAAATCCCACCGAGCAACAACATATAACCATTTGAACTATATATTCAAACTCAGAGGTTAGGCTGTGATTGTAGTGGCGTTAAAACTGATCTTACCGACTGCCACTCTCCTTTGCTCCATTGGTAAAGTGAGGGACAGTCTGCAACTCGACAGTTCTGTCTGTCAACCGGGCGGGAGGACGGAGCGCATTCGGTCTCTTGCGTGCGTCGTTTTCCAGACTCGCAGAAAACCTCTCGTTGCTGTACTCCGCTGCCACATGAGGCTGAACACTGAAAGATAATTGGTAAGAGACCTTAAATTGTGTTTTTGCATGATAGGCTAAAAAGCTGTTATTTTTTTACAAATTTTTGGCCTATGTTTTTGTCTGACTGTCTCCATCAACCTGATAGTAACAAAAATCTATGTGTATCTTACTTATGCTATGCAGAGGCTATTTAAAATTATGATGTAATCATTATTATTATTGTTATTATTATTATTATTATTATTATCATCATTATTAAGTCTGACTTTAGAACTGACATAGCTCATAAGTAGCAAAAAAAAAAGTATTTAACTACAGTGAATTTAATTAAAAAGAATTCCTGGAATCTCTTCAGGTAAGTATGTTTTTATTTTTTCATGGTAAACTAAAAGTAACTAGCTGTTATTAATATGCCAGTTTAAATGGTTGGCTGGCGGGCTCTTATGTACGGAGTTAGGGCAGCTCAGCTTCTTTAAAAAAGAAAAAGAAAAAAAAAAACAGGCACCATATGTTTTTTGAGTGATGTGTGTCTGATTGTGTCTGCATGTGTGAGAGAGACGTACATCTATGAATCTGGGTGATTCAGGGCGTTACAGGAGAACGAGGGATGAGACAGTAAACAGAGCCAGATGTCCATCACAGGAGTGAGAAACTAGACCCTATTAAATCATGGGTATGGGAACCATTCCAGAGTGTGTGAGGTATGCTCCTCTGTTCTCTGTTTTTCAATGTTGTTTAGGGGCAGAGGAACCCCTTTATGTGTATATAGGTCATGCAATATAGAACAACTGCATCGTAGAACCACATTTATAAGTGAATCATCCTTCATTAAACACTTTTTAACTGTTGCCGTGTATTCTAGTTTAGGTCTGCCCGATTTGAGTACATTCACTTCAATTTATAAAACTTTTATTTTTTGTATTCTATTACCAATACTTGCTTCCTATACACATAACAGGAAGCTGTTGCATTAGCCTTAAAGTGTAGTTGACAAAGGCCCATCTTTTTCCCTCCTCTCCTAGTCTCTCCTATTCCTGAGCTGACAGAATGACGTGTGTCTCCCCAGCTGTCGGAAGGAGAACGTGGACCTTTCTGCAAAGTATGGAGGACAGATGTGCTCTGGTCCCTCCCAGTGTAGGGAGAAGTCAACAATGGCAGACAGAGGGAAAGTTAGTGAAACCAACACATGGGAGGTGAAGTGACACGAGAGAGTGTGTGTGAGAGAGGGAGAGAGAGAGAGAGAGAAAGAGAGAAAGAGAGAGAGAGAGAGGGATGGAGAGAGATATGGAGAAACAGAAAGAGAGCGACATAAAGAGACAGATCGTTTGTTTGCAGACAGCGAGAGACAACAAATACATCAGGTTGAGAGGAAAGAGATGATGATATGATGATAGCAGGCAGCAAGAAGCAGTGCAGGTCTATGAACGGAGAGGGAATGAACTGTCTGACTGGCAGGACACGGAGCGAAAGAGAGGAGGTTCCAACACATGGTTCCTATTGGTGCAGGAGAAAGAGAAATAAAGAGGGGAAAGAGGGACCGGAAGGAGGGATAGAAAACAAGAGGTAAGGTTTGGACAGACAAGAGAGGGAAAAATGCGTACAAAGAGCAAGGGTGAAGTGTGCTGGAGCAAAACAAATTGACAGGAAGAGAAAAAAAGGGAGGAAAGAAGAGGAAGAAAGAGAAAGGGAGATGGTGAGGAGGAGGAGGAGGGGAGGGGGGGAGCAGCTTCACGCTGGCTGGAGTCAGCCTCAGCAAGGACGCCAAGATCAAAGAGAGACCGTCCGCTCCCTCCTGTTCCAAGCCAATACCGTGCACTACACTGGTGTAGCCTTGGGGGCTAAGCTGCAGCTACAAACTCCACAATGGGACACGCAACCCAACACAGGACACACACACACACACGCACGTACACACGCACGCACGCACGCACACACACACACACACAAGTTGTCTTAGCTATCTGTCTGGCAGGAGACGCCGAAGATACAGCGATGTAATGTCCATAAGGCGCCGAACATTTGTGTCGATAGAGACTCACTCAAACGAGCAGTCGAGCAATGCAACGAGCTTTGGAGGCGCTAGGGGCTAAGGCATGAACAGAGAAAAGGGTGGGCGTGAGTGAGAAAGGCGGTGCTTCATCACAGGCAGTACCTCTCCCCAGCTGCCCGTCTTCCACTTGGTGCAGCGGTTTCCTCGACAGCGCCTCTGCTTGTTGGGCTTGGAGGGCAGGGTCTGGCAGTTCTCCTCCGGAACCGGCCGTCCCGAACGGGTCACGCAGCCCACCTTGCGCGTCTTGAAGCCTCGGCCGCAAGAGGCCGAGCACTGCGTGTGGTCAAAGGTCAGAGTAAGCATTAGAATTTGGGGCCTGTAGGCCTCCAAGATTTAAAAAAACCAGATTTGATTATTTTATTTTAATGTCATAACAACGGGGAAGACAATGACATTAGTGAAGGCAGTGTTGGTTTGGGTTGGTACAATAACGATTAGAAAATGATTGCTTTGTTAATTGTAAAATGTGTTAAATAAAGAAAAAAACTGTATACATACAAATACATATACAAATACATAACGTAAAACTGTACACAACAATACAACTGTCATTGACAGCATTGTTCTAGAACCTAGGTTGTTGTTTTGGAGTATTTCTTATGGACTGAACAAATGGAGGGTTGTAAATAGTAAGTCCACGAGGGTAGCTAGAGCAATGGCTGGTCTACGGTAAGCCAACCCGGCAGCAGTTCCCTTCACCTCCGGGTTCAATGAACTGAACACAGCCTAACGCGCTGTGACAGGCATGGAGCACTCACACACACACACCCACACACACACACACACATCCCAATCTTCTCACACACATACCAACACCACTCGTATCCCAATCCTGACACACACACACATACCAACACCCCTTGTATCCCAATCCTCGCACACACTCACACACACACACTCACACACACACCGCTTGTATCTCCATCCTCACACACACACACACACACACACACACACACACAGACAAAGCCACTGGTAGCGGGCCTCCACAGCGGTAAGGCAGGATAACTAAAGAGAGAGGGAGAGAGGTTGGCTGGACTAGGTTGGGAAAATGAAAGGGCTGCTGTGCACAGGGATGGATGGGAAGTGACAGGACCGGCAGTGGACCGGGTGCGTGTCCCAGCGCGGGGTGCTCCTGTGCCCAGCGAGTGTCCCTGGCGGACGGGAAAACCGCTCAAACTTCTCACCTCCTCTTTGGGAGGGAGGGGCTAGTGCAAGATAGGAGGGGCACGCTGTGGTAAAGGGTTGTCACGTCGCCTCGTTTAATTTATTTTTATTTAATTCATGAGAATCACAAAAAAGGAATCAGGTGAGAGGTTACTGGATGGTTTAATTCCATGGACTGAACAATGGTACAATGGTAAGTCACAGGTGTATTGAGGGTTATTCTGTTGACTTGTACAAAAAATACACCTACAATGAGATTAAAAGCATTAAAAGTATATTTAAATCACATTGATTTCATGAACGAAATAAACCAAACAAAAACCACCAAACAGTCTATTTTCTCTGTTCATGAAAAATTGGTCATGGGCTAAAACATACAAGAAATACTGAAGACAGCTTAGTGAATCTTTTTGTCTGAATGGGGGTTGGCTGGGACATAAAGAGCCCGGACAATGGGACTTGAGGTGTTTTGGTCTCTTTGCGATGCTGTGTGAGTGCTTGGGGTGTTTCCTTTCAAAATGGGATATCAGCAAATAACCCAATTATAAAACAAGTCCAACGACCATCTATTCCTTTTTGGAGAGGACAGAATGGCCATCACACAAGGTCATAGGAAAGCCCCAAAGAACTGTCCACATGTGTGGCCCTTCAATGTGACCTAAAAATTATGAAACTGTTAGACTTTAGAGACCCCCCTGACACATCAAGTTGGCCTTTGCTCAAAAAGTTCATAAAACTTTATTTAGAAAAAGAAAAAAATATATATTTCTGTCGACACTGTTAGAATTTTGTACAAGCATGTGATAAACACAGCGGATTCCAATGCCACCTCTCCTGGTCTCGGACTCACTGGACAGCACCGACCAGCTCTTCCGGCCAGCGACAGTTAGCTGGCTTTTCCCCCACTGTATATTCCCGGAATCACAGCGATTTCCCAGAAGTTCATTTCTGCTGATGAGATGAACTGGGAAGGGCCCCCTCCCAGATCAAAGGCGACCCTTGACCTGTCATGCACCCGCTATGCATTGTTTTCTTAATGCTCCTTTACCAGAGTCACTGTCACTGCCCCGCCCCATGCCCAACCACCACTATAGGAACAATGTCATCAACCCACAGACTAAAGAGAAACAGGAGGGGGGGGGCAGTTACACGAGCACGCGTCACCGACTCCCCCCGCCATCAGAGCTGAACTGCATGGTGGGTATTAGGAGTGAATGAGCACAGCCAATGAAACGGGAGGGTTCTCTGTAGCCGTTGTCACAGTGGATAAAGATTTACCTCGATACGGAAAAGCTTTGAACTTTCCAACACTGACCATGAAAACAAAAGCATCATTTCTCAAATAGGTTAGTGGAGGCCCTGACCCCACACGACAACCAAGACATTTCTTTAGTGATTTGTGCATTTTCATTCAGGGGAGATGCCCCTTTCACAACATGATTTGCACGCTGCCTCATTGGCTTTTTGCCAGGTAGATGGAATTTTTCTCTCTGAAAAGTTTCGGAACTAATTTAAAGTTAACAGACTAAATGATATGGGAAACTTCCAAGTTCCCACTGTAATTACCATAAAGCTAAAGTTGGTAATGTCGAGTTAATCTTTTTAATGAACATGCTCATAATGTTGATGAGATTTTTAACAGCTGGACAAGGTTGCAAGCAGTAGACTCTTCGTGTAATAAATGACTTGAGTGCTGTTCATGTCCTCATAGTAATTATCTGATTTAATTCCCCTAGGTTTAGACTACTAATCTGGAGTTTGCTTTTGAGGGCTATTTTCCCTAAGGGGGAAGGTACTAACTCATAAGGGTCTTTAAAAAAAAGCAAACGTTGTCTTTCACATATATCCTACACATGCTCTTTTTCAAGTAAAGAAGTACACTATTTGCGTTACATGCATTTGTCTTGGAAAATTTCAATAAACATATCACTTCAAAGCTTTATAAATCTTTTACCACAAATAGTAAGAATAAAAAACTTTGAATAGTACCTCTACTTCACTTTAATTGCATCTTTCCAAAAGTGAACATAAATCCAAAGTAAACCCTTATAAAATTAAATATTGACATGGCATTATAACGAAGTAGCAATAAATACAGATAATTACATAAATATACAAAAAATGTCCTTGAAACAGACTAATACTGCTGTTTGGAATAAGAAGCATATAGACTTATGTATTTAAAGGGCCTGTCATTGTTACCTATAGTATCACAATAAAAGTGTTCCACTACAACTTTATATGGACTTGAAACTTGGCTATATAGGAGATATGTTGTCCTTAATTCATAGTATTAACCATACAGTACGCCAAAGTCATCTGCATCCCACATCAAATTGTTGTTTCACAGTAAAATGAGATACAGCAACTCCAATATCAAGTAAATTGATATCTATTTTTTAAAGATTGTGATTTGAAGTTGTGCTTCTGTGTTCATTGTGTTTCAATGGATTTGTCTGAATCTTAAACTAAATCAATAGACATATGGGAGTCTTTAGCTAATGTACAGTGTGTTGTCACTGTTGAACAATGTCGTTAATGAGCCCATAGCCATTTTCATTAGTTTTAACAGGCTCCTAAAATAAGGCGTGATGTTGAAAAAGTCAGTACAGATATCAATGAACAAGTGACTGGGCAGGCTTGGTGCAAATGTTGACCCAGCACACTTATTTTGGATTAGCTTCCACTGTGCTAAAAGTGTGTGGATGGTTAGCGCTTGGGGCCATGCATTAACAGCATTGGAAAGCCTCCATAAAACATGGTTAATCTAAGCCAACAAAAGGTCAGCAAGAGAGTGAGCAAAGGCAGAGGGTGATCAGAACAGAGACTGAGGTAGACATAGTAGCTTGTCTCAGAGAATGAGCTTGAGACCCAAACCCCATATAAGTTGACCTGTGGTCACAGGTTCAGTGAGTCTATATAGTTAAGGTACACCACAGCTGTCATCTTAGAGGCAAAGCACATAAGTTGCAAGTATTGTGATGTATGCACACACAAACACACCAGCAAACATGATACCTGTGACACTTTCTGACTAACACTACAAACATTTTAGACAATAATTGTAAAAAGAAAAAAAAAAACAGTTGAAAAGAACGTAGCATGGGAAGAATTACAAATATTACATTAAAAAGTCAAAAGGTCTTACACCCCTCTCTAATTCATAGGATTGGAAAAAGTGGATTGAAAATCTTTGATATCTCATGTATCCCTTGTTTAAACAAAGCACCAAAGTCTAGGCTGTAGCAAGTAAATGGCGGATAGAGTTATGTTTTGCTCTAAGTGAGGTATTGTTGAGCATAACATATTTTCTCATGTGAAATTGAAGCCTTGGCAATCAATCGCAAAAGTCCAACATATTTACAAACCAAACGTTATCTAATGTGATATAAATATACTTATATCAAGCACCTTTTTTGGCAATAAGGCTTGCACCTACGATTTTGTCAAACTTAAGACTCATCCCAACAACTTCAACTTCACACACAATTACAGAAACATCTTATTTTACAACCCTGTTTCAGCATGTCTTTAGCTGGCATTATCGTTTAGACATGTGATCATATGCTGAGCTCTCTTCACTCTTCTCCAGAGCCTTTTCTTGGGAAGAGAGAATTAAATCTCACTGCAAGACCACTTGCTACTAAATTGTGGATTTGTTAATTATTGCCTCCATTTACAATGTCCATTACAAGTACATTACGAACTGTAAAATATAAGGTTACCATTATGTGTAACCATTTGATTAGTAACGTCTTTCTAAAATAGAATGTGCCTTCAGACAATTTACATTTGTTGTTACATTAGCCAGTTATGCTTCAGTTCTTCAAATGACCTACATTATGCAAATTACAAAAAGTCCCATTTAGTTCAGTGTCTTCATGTTCTTTCCCGAACTTTACTAACCAAACGAATAGCACCACAGGTTGGAATGAAGGCTCACGTTTTTGGAGCAATTACAAAAAGAGGCATTGTAAATTCCTGATTTACAGAAACATTCATTCAATATTTGCATACGTCTGATTGAAGTGTGCGAATACAAAGCTATGACACATAATATCTGAATCTTTAGATTAATTCTATATACAATGGATAAAAAAAAAAGAAAAAAAAATCTTTTAAGTAATAAATTATCTTTTAAAAACAATATCTTACAAACTAACTTAGATTGTGATACGAAGTGATCCTGAATGTTTGAATTTCTGTTTCGACAGGACCAACGTCGGTGGAAGTGTTCTTATGGTCACAGCTGTCAACAAAACATTGCATCATGCTCCACTAATTTGGCATATCTCATAATGTATGATCAATCACAAGCACCACAGGTGGGATTAAAGGTAAGGGCAAAAGCAAGAGTGTTGATTTTTCCAGCATGGAAGGAAGCGTTACAAAGCCATCCTGCCGCATTGGGATGGCGTTGGCATCGTTTGTTTGGCTAGTTCATGCTACAACAGCTCAGCAGTGAGACTCCATGTGAAGTGTGAGGTGGTGAAAGAAGAAGGCTGTTTTGGGGTTTTTTTAAAAGAGAGGATGGAGGGATGAGGAGGAGGAGGGGGTGGGGGGGTGAAGGTAAATAGTATGGTTTTTTTTTCGTTTGTTTTTTTTACGAGCGTACCGAGCTCCAGGGGTCCGTGCTCCAGTGAGGGCTAGCCGGGCACGCCTGAGTATTGCACTGCTCGCGATCCGGCGGCTTGTCGAGAATCTCGCAGCTCAGATCGTTAAAGCGTTCGCCATTGGGCCGCTGGCACACCACCAGCCGTGTCTTTGTCCCTCCGCCGCATGGCTTGGTGCACTGCAGACAGGAGGGAGAGGGGTGGGTGGGTGGGTGTGGACACGTGTGAAGGACACAGGAAGGACAGTGATGTGTGTCTGACTGGTGACAGCCAAGACAACTATATGACCTTTGACCCCCCACCCCCGCTACACACTAACTACAGCAAACTAAGAGAATCGAGCGAAAGATAGAAAGCACACAGCCCCTCACAGCAAACGCACAACACAAATAATAACCCCAGCACATCCCCCTCAACCTCCTCAAAAAGGAAACGAGACACGTGGGGAAAAAAAGAAAAGGAAAACGGACAAGACACAGGGAGACGCATTTGTTAAAGATTTTTTTGAAGGAGAATGGTGATCGACCTAGTCTTACCTCTCCCCAGTTGCCGTACACCCACTGTGGACACGGGCCGGACTCGCAGGATCGCTGCTCAATGGGCCTGGCACGCTCTTCACAGTTATGGGCCGAGTAGCCGTTCTCGTCCTGGCACACCACCACCCGTCTCTGGAAGCCACCGGCACACGTACTGGAGCACTGTCGTGGCAACAGGGGGGGGGGGGGAGGGAGCAGGGCCCCAGTCAGACATGTGGCTAGCACTTGAGTTTAGCACCAAACTAACATGCAGACACACACGCCTTTTTGACAGACGAATGCAGTTTAGACCCGAGAATGCGTACGCCCATTCATAACAGAAACTACTGAAAAAAGTATTAGATTATATGTAACGGTTGCTCTACACTTCATCAAATTCCTTCAAACAACTCGCAATATGCTAA
The DNA here is from genome assembly GCA_036023535.2 of Galaxias brevipinnis. NCBI lineage: Eukaryota > Metazoa > Chordata > Actinopteri > Galaxiiformes > Galaxiidae > Galaxias > Galaxias brevipinnis. Next base: position 12,912 of record JAVQIZ010072445.1, read on the forward strand.
CATCCAGGAAAAGTATTAAACTCTACAAAATCGAAACCACAGGCAAAAATGTATTTGCTTTGCATTTGAGAACACAAAATAGACAAGACTTCCAGGGAAATCTTCACGGCAAGACAAATTAACCTAGTCAGCATACTCAAACTACAAAAATCTATTCTGAGCAAACAATACTTAGAACTACAACACAACATGTTTGGATCAACAGAGTAGAATTATTTTTGCTATATTAAAATCCATATCCTGAGGACCGAGGAAGGAAGAGTCGCTAGATATAGACAGTGCCATTTCCCATGATTCTTTAAATAGCCAAAGCTATTCCTGGCACGGAGATTACAGCCCACTTTGAGAAACAGCTGAACAATGCAGAAAACACAATGACAGGCACAAAATTGCTTCTTAGGGCAGGCTAAGCCATTCGATGATGCTGCATTACACCAGCCAATAGCAACAGCATTTACAAGCAATAACGCCTGGACTACATTTGAACCATTCCTTCAATGCACATATGCCGTGGACATTTTATAACCCAACTTCATCCACCTATGATGGCATGGAGGGATTTTGGAGTTGACACAGAAAATGATTTAGTAAGAGATTTCAAAATATCGAGATATATTGTCTATGGCGATATAGCCTAAAAATATCGCAATATTATTTATAGACCATATTGCCCAGCCCTATATATATATATAAAGTCGTGTGCAGCAGACTCACCGCGCCCCAGGGCCCAGTCCTCCACTGGTGGGCCTGACTCCCAGGCCCAAAATGGCCCTCATTGACTGACGGCAGATGGTTTCTGGATCCTCCGCCAGGCGCGGGGAAGGTCCTGGGGTCCACGGAGCGGGGCTGGGGGCACTGGGACATGGCACACTCCTGCTCGGTGGAGGGCCGGTCGTCCGGGTCGCACTCACTCACGTCCACCATCTGGTCGACAAAGTTCACGCACACCACCTGCCGCGTGGTCTTCCCCTGGCCGCAGGACACAGAGCACTGCAAACACACACACACACACACACACACACACACACACACACACACACACACACACACACACACACGGTCGTTGAAACACAGCTGTGCATGTTGTTCGACACAGTTAATGCAGCACCGACTTTGCAGATTCAGCGTTCACCTTTAACCCCTGATCTGATCCTGGTACAGTGAGGAACTGGTTTGCACAAACACTCCCCTACACGGCTCGGTAATGCTGCCTTGTTTTTGCCCCTACTTTAGCCTCCAGAAAGACACCGAGCCAGCAACACAAAACTGAACAGAAACACCTGTACCAGCCCAAATGACCTCTCCTCATTCACTACGGTACCGAGTCGCCAAATCTAAAGCTAAAGCTCTTCTGCAACCCTCTGTGGAGAATCGTTATCTTTTAAAAGGACTATATGCCCTTAACGGATCTTACCTACGCAAATTGAGACGGGGCATAGCCTTTTTCCCAAGGCCCATGCTGTTTCAATTAGACTCCAGGCAAGCAGAGTAAACTTGATCTTTTGCCCGCTATTTTACATTATTCAACAGCTGCCAAGTCTACGCAACCTGGCCATGAATTAACTGTCTAAGGAATTCACTCTGTCTAGGATTCACGTGGCTGGATAAGGAATGGGAAGGCAAGCAATTCCCAATGGAAACATTTTCAAGGCTATGACGCAATATTAAGTAACACAACCAAAAGATCTTTGATACAGCTAGACTTTTTTCTCCAGTGAAAAAGCTGAACGTGAGCGTATTGGTTAGAATACACTCCACAAAAGCACTCTGTGAGCACCCATTTGAGGAACTCCGCACAGCAAGACGGCTCGCTGGAAGTGTGACCCCTGGGCATCCCCGTTCACAGAGCATCCTACGGTGCACTGAATCAGACTGGAGGGAGCATCCCCATTCACAGTGCATCCTACTCTGCTCTCAATCAGATGGGAGGGAGCGCAGCCCAGAGTGGACCCGATGGCCTTGGAATAAACTGCTTCCTGTTTCCTGCTGCTTGGTCACTGAGTTCCTTTGGTAGAAATGTGTGACTAAGTGTGTGTGTGTGTGTGGATGGGGGGGCGTTGTAAATTCACGTTCAGATGTGTGTGTGTGTTTGTGTCTTCATCCATTGGTGGCCAGCTCTTTAGTCTGGAAGCACAGCATCACCCGTGCTCTAGTTGATGAAAACCATCTGTAAACAACCCTGTTGAACTTCACAACCGCTCCTCCCAGCCCCTAGCGCTAACAAAATACACATTCCACAAACACGCGCACGCACACACACACAGAAACACAGTCTCATTCTAATATAGTATTCTAATACTCTCAATCATTACAGCATAGAGAATTAGCATGCACACACATGCTCCCTCGCTCTCTCTGATTAGACGCCAAAATCGTGCCTCTCGTGGCAAAGAAATTCCTGACACAACTTGCTGTTGCCTGTTTGAGTGCAACTCTAATCTGCACATTTTATAAAACATCTGAATGGTTTGAGCTTTAAGTCACTTTTACACCGTGAAACTTTAACAACCACTGGGTGTCCTGCGTGCACACATTAACAATTGTACAGCGCGGCACATATACATGCCAACTGATTATCAATGCAATCAGAAATGCACTAGCCAAACCCAAATAAACCCTGGAAGAGGAATGGAGAATGTGCACAGGCCATAAATGTATTGCAATATGGAAACCATTAACCTTGCTGTCCGTATCTATAATTGTTTGCAGACTTTGAAGAAAAAGTTAACAGATGTTACTCAGGGAGTGAAAAAAAATTGAAAAAAAAGAACTTGACTTCAGTAAAGTTAGCAATATAGGTCAACCTCGCTGTTTTTTTCTTTTTTTTTTCTTTTCAAAGGTCAACGGGGTTGCTTTGCTTCTCCTTACCGAGGTCCATTCCAGAACCTTCCACTGTCCGCAGGCCACGACGGAGCACACCTCCCTGGCGGCGGGCTTCTGCAGGTGGGAGCACGCCGACTCCTCCGCCACGCCGCCCTGGTTGTCGCGGCAACTCACGTAGCGCATCCGCGTGCCTTTCCCACAGGAAGCGCTACACTGAGGAAGAAGAAAACGGCGTGTTTAGAGACGGCTGTGCGATGAACACACACACACACAGAACTAGAAAAGGACCTGAGATGTATTATTGTGAAATATGCGCTCACTGCATTCATTGGTGGTACACACAAACTCAAAGGAGAAAAGCAGCCAAGCCGAAAATGTAGTAAAGATTGATATAGACCAACCTGGGTCCAGGAGCCAAACCGCCACTGTGTTTTGTGACCGTGCTGGGAGGGTACTTTGGTCCCGGGGGGAACCGGGTGGTGGACGGGACACTGGGCAATCTCACAGTCCTATAGAAGGAAAGTCGTGTCAATCAAACATACTGACCAATGGGGTTGCGGGGGTTTGTGTTAAGAAACATCGGACACACAAAACAAACTGCTGATCCTGACCAATGGCTAGCTTCTAAAAGATTAGTGCATTCAAAAGGCCAAGTTGGCCTTACCCCACCCATCACCCCGCCCCCGGCTCCTAAATCAAGAGTTTGAGAGTGCTTGCGTTTCCCTTCAATCGAAACCCATACCTTACCAACAACAAAGTGTCCGGACCTGCCAATTCAAACTGTGTATTGTGGCTTTAAGCTGTCCAGTGTAGAGCCTTGATCCCTGTCATAACAGGTCACAGTGGAGTGGTACCCTGGGCTCCAATACCCACGCTGGCGTGTTCCTAAGCTCCTCCTCCCTCCCTCCCTCCCTCCCTCCCTCCCTCCCTCTGTCCCTTGCTCCCTCCGCCTTCTGCTTCTTCCCCGCTGCACTGTCTGACCTTTGACCTCTGCCTACGGGGGCCAGGGCCTAAATCAGGTCCAGTGGGGCCCGAAAGGGCTTCACATTCCACACTCATCCTCCTGGCGGAGGCAAACGGGCCAATAGCAGCTGTAAGGCTGGAGGGACGATAGCAACTCACACACTCTCTCTCTCTCTCTCTCTCGCTCTCTCTCCTTCCCCTCTCAACTCTCTCACACACACTATGTCCAATCCCATGGCTGTTTCAAAGGTATTCAAAGAAAACCAACGACAAATGTCAAGGTAGGGTGTAGTGAAAAAATGAAGAAGAATAAAAAAAGTGGTTGATGAGAAATGAAGAAGAAGGAGGCTTTGGTCCCTCTAGCCCGTGTGCTACATGTGCCACATGTTTGCCTTGCAGAATTTACGAGTCAACAGGCCTCCCCGAAATATGGTAACCATAAGTCAACACAGGTAGCCCCTATCCCTACTCCATCTCCTGCCCTGCCATATCCTCCAGTCGGCCTTCCTCTTTGTGCCCCCTTCGGCAGCCCCCCCCGATTCCACCCCCCACCCCGGAGCCACACTATGGCGGCTGTGTGTCGGAGGGGCGGGGCCGCTGGGCTAGCCCACTTCATGGATGGCTGGCTAGAATCACAGGGAGGTGAAGTGACTGCTTCAGGGTCACTGGCTTTCACGGCCCCGGGGCCGGAATTAGAGGCGTGATCGGACAGGGGGGCCTCATCCTGAAACCACCCCGCACCAAAAAGAATACTAGGCCGTCTGTGTGTGGGGTAAATGTGTGGGTGTGTGTGGGTATGTGTGTGTGTGTGAGGGTATGTGTGTGTGTGTGTGTGTGTGTGTGTGTGTGTGTGTGTGTGTGTGTGAAATAAGCCGGCCAACCCATACGTTGCTAGCCAGGAAACGCCCCTCCCCCAGCCTGCTGCACACGGCCCCAGCCACCTTCACCCTGCTGGGGTACGGAGAGAGAGAAGCCTCGGGGGTGGATAACCACAGCAAACACTTTGGAGGAGCACTGTGAAACGACCGGCATACACACACCTCTTCTGTGAGGGCCAAGGGCTGTTTAGCTGCTCGCTGGTGGCTGCCCAGGGGAAAGTGGGGGAGAAATGTGGCAATGGCTATGAGCACTCTCGCTAAGGTTCACCTAAGGCTAGGGCGATGGTGGGAGCCGATCCCTCACTGGAACGTCAGGACACTAAAACAGGCAAACGCTACATTCGCTCCCGCTACGATTCCTTGTTTTATCTTTACGTGCCGTTTTTTGCCCTTTTCATCCTTTTCCAATGCTTTTAGTTCCATCTCGGTGAGTTTTGCGAGCTCCAGTCTGGCAGGCAGGGGTGAATGCCAGACAGCGAGAGCTCTGTCAACCACTCCGCAAACCACTCCAGCTTTCTTGACAGGGGCACTATGTGTACGGCCCCCCTGGCCTCTGATTCATCCCTCTGGTCCCAAAGCTCCACGAGGGGCTGCCGGGGAGTGAAACAGATAGACAATCCCAGCTATGTGACGCCGTCTGGGGAT
>JAVQIZ010072455.1:0-16792 GCA_036023535.2 Galaxias brevipinnis
TTAAAGCTAGTTTTTTTTTTTTGGAGAGAGCGAGAGAGAGAGCGAGAGCGAGAGAGAGAGAGAGAGAGAGGCGGGACGGATAGTCAAAAGTGGTAGTCGGGGTTAGGGGTGGAGGGAGTGGTGTGCAGCGAGGGGGCTGGGGGATGGGGGGGTTGGTGGCTGTAAAAGATGGATGAAAGAGAAGTCTGGTGGGGATAGGCCAACTTCAGTCATGCTCGGCTGGCTGCAGAGACAGGGTCTGTCTGTCTGTCGGCACCGCCGGTGTCCTCGGGTGTCATACAGCCCCGGCTCAGAGCACACACACTACACCGCAACAAGACAGAGCCGGCATGGATGTCAAAGGGACGCCCGGTGTTACACCAAGTACTACACGATTACATGAAGTATAATGCGCCGCCTCATTTCATGCGACACCACGCCACTTAGCGCTGCTCAAACGCAGTCGCCATCAACAGACCATCTGGCTCTGAATCACCATCTCCATTGACTCATCAAAAGACAATGACTATTATTATGATTATCAAGGCTAATTATGCTAACATTAATGTGGGGATATGACGCTGACATTTTTTGAGTTAATGCGTTTTGTCTGTAGGCCTGTTGGTAACGAGAAACAAAAAACAACAGTCCCTTATCATTCAAACCAGTTTTAGCTGGGACAGATTTGAATGTTTAATTGTTATCACAAGCGTCTGTGTATGTGTGTGTGTGTGTGTGTGTGTGTGTGTGTGTGTGTGTGTGTGTGTGTGTGTTTGTGTGTGTGTGTGTGTGTGTGTGTGTGTGTGTGTGTGTGTAAAGTACGGACCTCGACTGGGGTTTTTCTCATTTCTCCTGGTGCCTGAGTGAAGTGGACCCTATGGCTTTTAGAGATGCGATCTCGGCGGCATGCAAGGATCTGTCCTCCTCGCTCTCCTCGCCAGCTCGGCTGCCACGCTGTTTTGCCCCACTTTTAATTATCGCAGAGCACTGATTAAAGTCTGAACTTAATTATCTTTATCTCTTTTCTCTCAGGGTGTTCAGCCCTCCGTGGGAAAGCCGAATGAGACGCTGCTCCCCGAGTGGAGGAGAGCGAGGAAGAAGGAAAAGTAACCAAGGAGTGAAGCTCGAATAGATCGAGGACGATTATAAACACCGTGAAACGGGTGGGGGGAAAAAAGAGAAGGGAGTGACTGACATCTGCCCTCCATCGCAGCGTGAAGGACAGGGGGATGGAGGTGTGAGAGAGGGAGCCGCGCAAACAAACAACAACATAGACGGAGGTGAGAATGAAGACAGGCGGAAAACGAGCCTCTCCTCGCTCAAATTAAGACATCTCGGCGCGAGACAAGATGATTGCCAGAAACCTGCTTTTATTGGTCGTCCTGTGCCTGTGGGAGGGGCTAAGGGGAGGGGGCTCGGCCTCTAAGGTCGTCCGAAGGAGAGGAGTGGGCGGACCTCGCGTGCTGAAACTAGGGGAGAGCACAATCACCGAGCGAGGCGACACCAGTGTGGAAAGCAATGCAATGGCCGTCGTGACACTCAAAGATATGATTAGTCATAATCAGGGGAGTGAGAGCGGGGCTGTCTACCGTTCCAAAGCCACCCAAACTCACCCGGCTCTCTCGCTGGCGAATATGGACAAGTCGAAGGTCAAACCGGAGGTCAAACGAGAGACGGGCTCAGTCAACAGCGAGAAAACGACTCAGTACGTAATCACCAGTAACAACAAGGAACCTCTCCATGACAACAAGAGGAGCAGGAACAGCACCAGGAATGTGGACGGCTCTGCCCGAACAGGACGAGGAGAGAAAGTGTACCTACTTCACCACAAGACAGACCAGCACTCCAACAGAACGAGATTCAAATCTATGTCCAGACTGCGAGGGAGGGTTGATTTGAACTCACACACCACGGGCGTACCAGCAAAGGGAGTCGCCACAGATTTGACCCGGAAATTAAACCTCACCGGCAGCTATGGGGTGCTGAAACTGCTGTCGAAGGAAAACCTGGTGAGGATCGTCAACTCCCAGATGCAGAGCGTGCCCAGCTTGAGTCACCAGAGCCACGTTAGTAGGAGCAGGAAACGAGACTTGATTGACGTTAACCGCAGCCAATTAGAGGCCCTCCGATTACAGAGACAGGATATGGCTGTCACTCTAAACCACTTTGGATTGGACAATCAAACGGCACTGCCGTACGTCAGCTCCGTTACTAATCCGGAACATAATCCGGATCAAAACGTTCACGTTCGTTCCGATCCAGTAAAGGAAGACATTCCGGCTGCTGCAGCAGAAGGCCACGAGGAGAAGATTAGGTCGGGCAGGGGGGAGAGATCCAAACACCTCTCCCACTTGCCACCCGCCTCCCAGAATGAGCTTACACTTACAACCGAGAGGGACCCAACAGCCTGTCAAACTGACCGGCCTGTTACGGCGACCAAACACCTTTCCTCTCAGACAGACAAATCCCCGTCAGTCCTCACCTTGGTACCACTGGGAGGGAGGGCCGTGACCACGGCCTCCAATTCCAAAAGAGACTCTCTGGCGGAGAGCGTTCGCTCCGAGGAAGCAGAGCCCAGCAAGGCCCGCTACCCCTCAGAGGACACTAGCGAGTCCGTCGACAGCAGCCATGTCCTGAAGCTCCTCCCAGAGACTGAGTGGGGGCAGGAGGCCACAGCCAATCAGATGATGACTGGGGAGTCACACGCCACAAATGGGCGGGGCCTGGTGTTTGAAGAGGCAGAGTCGGACGATGACGATGCAGGAAATGGGCGGAGTCCGACCGAAGAGCGGGGGGTCCGCTCTCGCAGCCGGAGGAGCTGGATCTGGAACCAGTTCTTTGTGATCGAAGAATATGCTGGACCTGAGCCTGTGCTCATTGGACGGGTAAGAAATACACTTCTTTTTTTTATTTGCAATGCAAAACCAATACTTGTTCAATATTGCTTTCAATGCATGGGGTTTCCTTGTACACGCTTTCTCGTCGGTGGCTATGGGACCTGTTCACATCAGGGCTGTTCCAGTATGGCCACATTGCAGATTGTATTCCCACTTTAGGCCTCAAAGAGGATACATTAAGTTTTTTCTCTCAACACGTGGTCTTCCTGATGTCATAATTTGCCAGAGAGATGAAATGGATGCTCCATTTTAGGGAAATTACACTAATGTACGAGCATCGCTACCTACTAAAAGGATGTTTAACACACAATTAAAACAACAAAGGCCATGCTAGATAAAAATGTTATGTTGCTTGTTCCAACAAACATAACCTGTGAGGATAAAAATTCGTATCAATTAGTATATAAATCGGGTGATATTTGCATAAACAGTGTCATTCATTTCCATGTGGTGACAGTTGGGGTTTTGGGAGTTGTAATCATTATCTATTGCGAAGGCTTTGGTAAGAAAGCAAACAGCTAATTGTTCTCTCAGAGCATATGTCATGAGAAAGTCTGACTCAATGCAAAACGTATGCACAAATGTGATCCTGCTGAAACTGCTCCATTCTTAAACAAGTAGGATTTTGTTGTTCTTTCAAGCTTCAGTGTGATACTTTCCGTCAAAAGTCATCCGGTCATTAAGGTCTAAGTCAATACTCTTTGGAAAGTATTAATTAGAAAATCTGTTTGTTTCCAGCTTCTGCTCAAGGCTAAAGTAACATAGTTAGCAATCTCTTGGATAATTCATATGGCTCCACTGTGTCAGTTGGGACACGTCACAAATTTTTTTGTTGATTGAATTCCAAATAGTAAATCGACCTCGGGACTTTGCCGTGTGTCATAAACCTTCTATTGGAATTGATTTACATTGACCCAGTGTGCCGTGGTGCCTTCCAGTCGCCATAAAGCCTCCAGATGAATCAATGGGAGCTCTGAGGCACAACAACAAAAGCCCCCCAGCCCCTCCCTGCCGCCCCATGGCCTCTCCCTCGATTGGGCCACGATCCCCGCCGTCCTACGCACGGCGATGGGAAATTGACGTGTTTAGGAGAATTAATGGCGTCCGTTTTTCAGCCCATCACTGATCCCCCGAGGGCTGATGATGGAAGGAGTGGACTCCTCGGTTGCTCCGTTCCCTTTCAGAGATGCCAGTTCCCTCCCCTGGCGGAGGCCAAGGCAGTGTAGTCTCCGCTAATGCTCTTCAGACCTGATTTGAACTCGTAAACAGAGATTTATGACTATGTTACCCAAGATACCCCAGAGGTTGAGATTCCTGGCCCTTTGTTATCGTCATAGGCTAAAGCGGTTATAAGCCAATACACTAGCTTCCCGTTGCCTCCGATGCTGTCTGATCCGCGGGGCGTACCAGTGGACTGGGTCATGTTGCCTGGCTTCGTACAAGGACGTGGACAGGCTCTGCCTCCTCTCATGCTCAGCCGACACCCAGCCGCGGCGACAGGCGTGGCGGTGGGGCCGGTTTGCCCAGCAAATGAATAGTAATGATCCCTGCGCAACGTGCCGCAGGCTTTCAGACGACATGGAAGCCATAAGAGAGAATGAGAGGGATGGGGTAGAGAGAGTGTAAAAAGGATAGAAAGAGAGAGAATGAGAGTGCGAGAGAGCAAGATCGTGGGAGAGAGGAAGTGAGAGAGAGAAGGAGTGAAAAGGGTAAAGATAGAGAGAGATAAAGAAAGCGAGAGAGAGTAAAAAGGGTAGAGAGAGGGGGTGTTAGCCCTGTCTCAGTGGGGAAGCGTACGAAAGGATCCCGTTTTGCCAAAACCAAAATGAGAAAACAAGCTCAGCGGTTTGGGCTATCTAGTTCTCCCCGCGGTCCGGCCGTGCTCATGCTGTTAGCTGCACGTGGAGAGCACCTTGCTTTCGGGCCCACACACGGAGAGCAGCGACCACCGGCATTGTCCTGGGTACCACTGACGATTAGCCCGACATCTAATTTGGGCCCACTTGACTTTGTTCCCCCCCGCGAGCGTCCACGCGTGACGGATAGCAGAGCCGAGGTGGCTCCATGAATTAGCCGCCGAGAACGAGAGGCACGGCACGGCCGTCCGGCTTACAGATGGCGCCGCGCATAAAGCTATTAGTGCCAATCTGCTGGGCCCAGAGCAGGTAGTTACACCGGGCACATTCTACGGTGCTCTGGGAGGGAATGCAGCCAGACTGCGCACACACACACACACACACACACACACACACACACACACACACTCACGGAAACACGTGTTCCCCCAGATGAAAGTGCTGACACTTGGCGTGTACAGCCAGAACGCTATTATGCTTGAGGGAGCCTGTGTCTGTGCGTGTTCGTGGCGCTTGTGTTTCCGCGGAGACGCAAACCTTTTTGAGGATCTGTAGAGTGTGCTATCTGCATGTACATGCATAATGCTCTTATGCGTCGTAAAGGTCTTATGAGTGTTTAATCGTTGCAGGCGGGGAAGGCTCGGCCTGATATTGTTGACGATCAATGTGAACGCGACGTAGCTTCTTCACCATGAGAGTGTTCATCAGGGCTTAATGGAGAGGAGGAGGAGGAGGGGGGGGGTCGAAGAGAATAATACACAACGCCACCAGTGATTTATCGGCCTTTATGAGGCCTTCTAAACACAACATAACACACTTACTCTGGATGGAAAAAAATGAAGATTTACACACACTCAAACACACATTTCGAACATACAGTACACAGAAGCAACACGCACACACACACACGCACGGACACAGTACCACATATATGAAAAAACCCATACCCATGCTTTACAGTGCTATGCTAATATGGCATCCTCTGTAGTGATAGATGTACACACACATGGCATTGTGACTTTGTCTCCCGCTACCTTTGTCATCCCAGACATCTAGTTCTCTGTTTTCTCTGGGCGGTTAGACAGTTATCAGCCTTATGATAATGGTGAATATAATTGATGCTGCCACAGTGTCTTTAATGGCGTTTCGTGTGATTGCAGACGCAGCATGCGAAAGAACACAGATAGAGTGTTGTTTTCATTTGGATGAGGGAAAGAGGTCTCTATCCTGCTTGCTGATTGGCTTCTACGTCTCTCTCATCCCCCCATCCTCTCTCTCTCTCTCTCTCTCTCTCTCTCTCTCTCTCTCTCTCTCTCTCTCTGTCTTACAAACTCTTCCCATCAATCTTTGTCCTGAAAAGCATAATCCCTGGCACCTCCGCTAAGGCTAACTTGACACACTTCCTTGCAGGAGTCTAAAGCTCTTCTTCCTCCTCCTCCTCCTCCTCCTCCTCCTCCTCCTCCATGCCTCCCCCTGCCTTAGTGCACCTGTATAATCATTGCTGCTTGCTAGCACGCTAGCTCATTAGCGAACACACATGACATTCAAGTCATGTACGCTAAAATAGACGCAGGCTAGGTTTCATCGTGGCCCGAGCTTCATTAGCATGATCACATACATAATTAATTAAGCATAAGTGTGAAACATATTGTGGATATCTCTACAATTATTGCGTAGCCATATGAACGAATTGACACGCCTTCCAAGTATCTCGGTTTACAGTAGCTAGCTTCTTGCCAGTTATTCCAAATGATGGCATCAACGATGATTCTGTAGCGCGGGCTTTTTTAATGCGAATGCAGGGGGGTGGGGGGACAATGGTGGATAAGCGCTTTGCTGAACCCATCCGTAATGCATTTATCAGTATACATATGGTCTGTTTTTACATTGTGAAATCCAATCCTGCGTCGTGCATTCTCTAGCCATGCTTCCCAGTCTGCAATTGGGATTCTCTCAGTACAGTACAAAAGAGGTTATAGCATGCGGTCTGACTGATGGATAATCCTCTGGTAATCTCTCTCCCACCATTGTTTATATCATGTCAACATCTGTCAGCTGGTGCAGATGTTCAGCGTGGTCAACCTGGTTTATTAAACTCTGTGTTTTCCGGAAACAGCTGCCCTGACACGAATGTCTGCAGCATAGTATTTGAATTAGAAATAACCCATCCTAAAGTTAGATTTGACTGATAATTCAGCCCCAGGGTGAATTTAAATGGAATAATAACAAACAATTTACAGGCATCCAGTAGAGACATGCCGGATCTAGTATTGATAATTCAATGGTGGGCAGTGGGCGATGCGTGACAGGCTGTCATGTGGTTCTGCGATGCGGATCCCAGCGTTTCTCAATGGCGTTCTCTGAGTTCTCTGTTTGGCTGTGAACACAGAACTCCTCTCCCCTCCCTGGTCTTAAAGAGAGCTCGACATATTGTTTTAAATGACTCGCAGCTCCTCACTGCACACGGATTGGTAAACACACACACACACACACGCATGCGCGCATGTAAACACGCGTTCGTCAGCCAACAGGCACATGTATGCATGCACGCATAATGATGTACAAACTCCTATATACCCTCTGTTGCACGAGACAAAAACAAACAGGGTTGCCAATGCCCCTAGTAAGAACACAACGAAATTACCCAGCTACATATGGAACACGGAGGCCCTAATGAGCCCACACCGGAGAAAGAAGGAGGGAGAGGCAAGCAGACATATAGAGAGCGAGAGAAAGAAAGAAAAAAAGAAAGAAAGAAAGAAAGAAAGAAAGAAAGAAAGAAAGAAAGGAAAGACAGAGTGCGGGCGCTGGTAGGAGGGGACGGCGTTACGGCACACACCTGCTGGCAGGAAGCTCATCAATAATAATTCCACGATGTCTGGTTCACTACGGCTCCCTCTTTCTCTTTTCGTTTCCTTCCTCCCTCTCTCTCTCTCTCTCTCGCTCTCTCTCTCTCTCCCCTCCTCTCTCTTCCTCTCTCGATCTCTTCCTCTCTCTCGCTCTCTCTCTCTATCTCTAAAGTCATTTAGCCAGAGCACAGCAGGGGCCAGAGAGCAATTAGAAGGAGGGAGGGAGGGAGGGAGGGAGTGAGGGAGGGAAAGAGAGGCAATGGAGTGTGGGACGGGGGAAACGGAGAGAGAGAGAGAGATACACTACGATGATTTAGAAGACGGGGGAGATGAGCCGGGGGAAAAACAAGTCTGAGTAAGCCAGGGTGAAGACAACAAGAGAGAGAGCCAAGGAGGACAATGGTAGGAGGATGGCGTGTGGACATGCAGAGCAGCGAGAGACAACCTGACAGAGCCAAGAGAGCAAAGGTTAATGGTTCACATCTAAAATGGAGCGGAGTAGCGTGCTAGGTAAACAAAAAAGACGGAGAGACACCGAGGCTAAGCGAAAGAAAGAGAGAGAGACGGAGGGATTGCGAGGTGCGGGCGGGTTTGTGGAGCTGACCCAACACAGTTCATCGGCCCGAGTCAGCGAGATGAAGAGTGATGGGACCAGAGACAGTGAGAGAGGGAGGGGAGGATAACAACAACAGAATTCAGGAGTGATGCAGACAAAAAAGAACCAAAGGATAGAGAGATAGAGAGAGAGAAATAAGGGGAGAGGGATGGTGGGGATGGGGTGGGTGGTGGGGGTGTGCAGTTAAACACCATTTTATTTCCGACCCCCCATGGAGGCCCGACCCAAGCGAGTTTCCCCCTGCGTTGAGTTTAAGATTGGGAGCACAATCACAGGGAGCAGAGCGGATGAGAGAAGAGGAGGAGGAAGGAGCGGCGGTGTCGTCTATTAGAGGGTGGAATTCAAAGGAGGAACACAGGGGCTGCCTTTCTCTGCCTCCCTCCCCCCCCCCCCACCCCACCCCGCCCCCCCTCTTTTCACAAGGCGCCTTTTTCATCTGTGCGAATAACGTCGAGCAAATCGGCGGAGTAAAGGGTGGGAATTGTTATTATTATCATCAGACGTGTAGAAGGCCCCGTTTGTGACGCGCGACCCGGCGCTTTGTCTGCGCGTCACGGGAGGTCTTCTCCATATGCTGTGGTTATAGCCCACACACCCATTTGAACGTATGACGCGGGCCCTTTGGCGATAACCTCTGTGTAAGCTGAGGGGGAGCTGTAGAGAGAAGGACTTTTAAGTCACCTATTAACAGGAGGGGAAGGGCACCTCGACCCCTCTTAACTCACGGTCCCATCGGCGAATTGAACCTGCTCCTCAGGTTAATCACACCATTACGGAGATAAGCCATATTTGGGTTTTAAGTGATATTGTCGTGTTCGTGTGTGTGGGGGCGTGTGTGGGTGTGAGTGTGTGTGTGTGCGTGTGCGCTTGTGGTGCGAACCTGCGGTAGTCGTGGCACGCTGCCGGGCCAGGACTCATGGTTATGCATAGGTCCGGCGCGGCCGGCTGTGTGTGTGGGTGTGTGTGTGTGTGTGTGTCTGTGACCTTGAGCTAATGTTTATTCACCAGGCCCTTAGAGGGTCAGCGCGTGGCTGGGGCCCCCCGCCCCCGCTCCACCACCCCCGTGCCCCCCAGAGGAGGGCGGTGCCAGTGAGTCACAGAGGGGCTGGACCCGGGCAGAGGGTGGGCTGCTGCTCCCCTTCTGCCCCGCCACACGTGCTCAGTGGGAACATGCAGGTGCGTTGTCGATGAGCACACGGCTGTTTTCCAGTACACGGAGCATGGGCACACATGCACAATATTGCCTACGATTGCACACACAAATTGGTACGTCCACGCTTGCGATCATACAGCTGTTTACAAGCGTGCACACACACACACACACACACACACACACACACACACACACACACAAACACGCATACACAAACACACACACGCTCGCATGAAAAGTACAAGTACTACACATGCTTTTTCATTTTCATGCAAGGGTTCACAAATACATACATACATATATAATCAGTCCCAAAGTGTGCAAAACGATCTGCAAAACCTCCAAACAGAAACGCCTGAGGAGGCCGCCTTTATTACTGGCCTCCCCACTCTCTCTCACTCTAATTCTGTCTCCTGCTCCCTCGGCGGTCCCACTGGCAAAGTTCAGTCCGGTTGGTAGTGGCGCGTATGTTGGCCTATATGTGGGCGCTTTGCCCTTTAAATGCACAGACTGGAGTGAGGCCTCTGGTGGCCTCTCATCCACTGCCTACCAGGCCGTCAGAATACGCTGGGAAGTACACACATATTTCAAGTAGCAGGATCAGGATAATCACATACAAACACATACACACACACACACACACACCGACACAAACGTTCCGCAGCCTAATCAAAAGCGAGATTTGCATACTCCTGTGTTGCGGGGGGAAAAAACACACCCGTTTTGTTGTTGTGAATAATGCAGAGGAAAGGAGCTGTGACAGTGTGGGACCTCACGGTGTTTAAGGAAAGCCTAATAATGATGAATTATGAATGTGTGAGGCATTATGGACATTAGTGTGTGTGTGTGTGTGTGTGTATCTGTGTTTGTATTTGTCTGCGGGATATATGCGAGAGTGTTGTGTGTGTGTGTGTCTGCGAGATATATGCGAGTGTTTGTGTGTGTGTGTGTTTGTGTGTGTGTGTTTGTGTATGTGTATATACGTGTGTGTATGGTGGTATAGCAGCGTCGGAGGAAGACAAACAGATTGTGCCCTCTGGAGACAGAGCAGATTAGATCACACCAGAGCTGGACAATATGTTCACATGGTAACCAAATGAAAAGGCGCTGACTGAACGCGGCCGCTCTGCATCGATGGCGGATCGATGGTAAACAATTTACCCGCTGGGCCTGAGACTGACAGAAAGCAGCGCTGACCTATGTCAGTGGCCGTCACACACAATAAACTAGAGACTTGGTGTCTGACATTTGTCGGTGTGCCGCTGCTTTGGCTCTATGCGCTGTTGTGGGATGGATGTGAACTTCGAGACATCCAGCATTAAGCCCTGTCCCTCAGAGTTTAAAGATCAAACCCCATCCCTCAACAGAGTTTAAACGTTTAACCCTGTCCCTCATACAGAGTTTGAATGTCAAACCCCATCCCTCAAACATAGTTTAAATGTAAAACCCTGTCCCTCAAACAGAGTTTAAACGTTAAACCCTGTCTGTCAAACAGAGTTTAAACGTTAAACCCTGTCCCCCAGAGTTTAAACGTTAAACCCCATCTGTCAAACAGAGTTTAAATGTTAAACCCTGTCCCTCAGAGTTTAAACGTTAAACCCTGTCCGTCAAACAGAGTTTAAACGTTAAACCCTGTCCCTCAAACAGAGTTTAATTGTTAAATCCTGTCCCTCAAACAGTTTAAATGTTAAACCCTGTCCCTCAGAGTTTAAACGTTAAACCCTGTCCCTCAGAGTTTAAACGTTAAACCCCATCCCTGAAACAGGTTTAAACAGCAAACCCTGTCCCTCAGACCACAGCTCGATGTTGAAGAATGTAATTTTTTTTAAGTGTGTTCGTGTGGGTGTGTATCTGGATGTGTATGTGTGTATCTTAACGTGTTAATGTATGTATCTTAATGTATGTCTGTCAACATGTGTGTGTGTGTGTGTGTGTGTGTATGTTAACGTGTGTGCATGTGTGCGTGTGAATGTTATTGTATGTGTGAATCTTAGGGTGTGTGTACCATAAGGTGTGTGTGTATATGTTATGGTGTTAATGTATCTTAATGTGTGTTTATGTTAACGTGTCTGTGTGTGTATCTTACAGTAACGTGTGTGTATATCTTAACATGTGTGTGTGTGAATCGTAACGTGTGTGTATCTTAGGGTGTGTGTACCATGAGGTGTCTGTGTGTGTGTTTATCATAAAGTGTCTGTGCTTGTGTGTGTGTGTGTGTATGTATCGTAAGGTGTGTGTTGCTCCCCAGGGCCCAGCTGCATACCCCCCCCCCCCACTGGCAGTGAGAGGAAGCGTCTGATCACAGCACGCAGCAGCAGCATCTGATCACAGCGTCTCATGGTGTTGTTGTCTGTAATGACGGGGCACGAGGACCAGATCCTGTCCCGCCTCCTCCTGCTCCTCTCACTTCCCCCGCTCCAAGACGG
Organism: Galaxias brevipinnis; assembly: GCA_036023535.2. Taxonomy (NCBI): domain Eukaryota; kingdom Metazoa; phylum Chordata; class Actinopteri; order Galaxiiformes; family Galaxiidae; genus Galaxias; species Galaxias brevipinnis. The sequence continues at coordinate 11,777 of JAVQIZ010072455.1, forward strand.
ATTAGGGGAGTGTGTGTGTGTGTGTGTGTGTGTGTTTCTGTGTGTGTGTGTGTGCGTGTGTGCGTGTGTGTGTGTGTGTGTGTGTGTGTGTTGGGGAGTTATGGCTGTACTCAGCTGTTTCTTACAGCAGCGGGTCAGGTGCTGGTGAACAGGCACGCTCACACACACCAACACAGCCACACACACACACACACAAACACGCATATGGAACGCATTGTGCACACATACGCACACACATTGGTGCTCGTATAAACATGAGCGCTCAGACAAAAGCAGGGCTCCCAGGCATGCAGAGGAGCTCGTGAGCACTCACACACACACACAGAGGTTTTGGGCGGGCGCACACTCTTGGACACGCGAGCTGTGTGAGGCACAGGGTCCCACACGGCCGTAGGGAAGGGCCTGGGTCAGAGGAGGGGTTCTCCGGGCAGCTTCGACCCCCGTCCCGCAGCCGTGGAGGAGCGGAGGGGTCAGCCAGTGCTCGCAGCGAGAGAGAGAGGAAGAGAGGGAGAGGGAGCGGGCGAGAGAGGGAGAGAGAAAGAGGGAGAGCAAGAGAGAGAGAGAGAGACACAGTCATTGGACACAGACTGAGGAGGGCCAGTGATGACACACACACACACACACACACACACACACACACACACACACACACACACACACAGAGTTATTTACATATCCAAGCCTACACACACAAAGGTACACATGCAGCCACACACATACTCTTAAACACACACACACGCACACGCACACACACATGCACATACACAAGCACAGCTATTTACAGCTGCAAGCTTACACACTCAAAGGGGCACACACACACATAGGCCCAAAGTCTTAATAAGGTCGTCCCTAGGACAGCTCTAAGGCGCGGAGCGGTGGAGGCAGGGTTTAAAGCAGGCCGTGTGAAGTCATGTGGGCAGCGGCCCAGTTTCATTTGGTGGGCCTGATCCCTCCTGATGAGGCCGCTCCTTCAGATGGCCGAGTGGAGTGGCGGGCGCCCTCCCAAGTCAATGGAGACCTCCACCACCTCGCCCACGGTCCTCTCCATTCCAGCTCCTGTGGCGTGTGAGCAAAACTGACTACGCGCCAACCTCCCGCCTCCCCCTCTCCCCATCGGACACCCTGACGTGCAGCAGCACAGCAGCCCCTATGACCCTGCAGGGGGTGGTGGTGGTGATAATGGGGGTGGGGGTGGGGTGTGGTGGTGGTGAGGGGAGATGCTGTTTGAAGTGGAGGGGAACAGAAGTCCATCCAGCAGGAGATGAGAAGGTTCCCTGTTCTCTGTAAGCTCCGGGGCAGATCCAGGGATATCCTCGGTGCGGCCCTCCCCGGGCTTTGATGGGGTCCCTGGTGGGCGGGAGGGAGAGGGTGGAGAGGGGGGTGGGGGTGGGGGGGGTGGGTCCACAGCACTGTGGAGCTACCGTAGGCTGTTGGTCTTTAGTCGTAGTCAAAAACACACTGTATTTTTTTACTCCACCCCCCCCTTCCCCGTCCCTCGCATCTTTGAGCAGGCTATGGGCCTCCTTCCCAGCTTCAAACACTTGATATACTGTACGTGCACACACACACACACACACACACACACACCCACACGCACACACACACACGTACATTTGCAGAGAACACAAAATCATTAGGCTAATGCAGAGATGCAGATAAGGAGAGGTTTTTTTCTCCTTAATGTTTGGATGATTTATGGTGCTTTACAAATGTGAAATTGAGTATACGGGCTATAAGTTATTTAAGTGATTTGGAGGTTGACACAGAGTGCTTTTCCACTGGTTTATGATTTATTGTTATTGCAAAAATGTGAAATTGAGTATATGAGTATAAGCATATTACCTTATGATAATATAAGTAATTGAAATGATTTAGTAGGGTGGGGAGGCTAGGGTTGCCATACACAGCAGCTCTCTCAGAGGGGAGGGAAAATGGCTGCGTGTCAAATATTTGCGTCACTCTCGCCGGGAAGGGCTGGCCACCAAGGTGACTGGGGGTGCTTTCTCACACGGAACGAGCACAACAATTCCGTTTTTTTGTTGTTCCATATTTCCTGACATGGAGAGTCGCTGATCCCTTGTCAAACGAGTTTAGTTGAGAGCGGTGTGGAGGGGCTGGTGGACCAACAGTGTTAGGACGTGTCAGTAGAACAGAGTCTGAGTTTCCTCCTCCCAAAAACTCTCCCTAAAGTCAATGGGAAGCCGCATAGCAACAGTGGGGAAACAGCTGGTGACCAAAAGGAGAGTGAAGTCCACGGCTGTTACTGTACCAATTATACCTCTCTGTGGCGGGCGGTGAGCGACTGAAAGGGGCGGGAGGTCGCCCTAAATCGGACGCGCTCTCCTCGGGCGGAGCCCCCACCCTGGGCCGGAGAGTGGTCTGAGAAGGTCCTTTTCATCATCCTAGTCTCCGCTCCCGCTGGTAATGACGACCCTGGCTTCATTAAGGGGCTCGTTAAGTCTCCTCGTTAAGCCTTCCGGGTCGTTAAGACTGCGGTCGTTAAGGGGCCCCTTCGTTAACAACTCTGGGGCGTGGAACCGTCTTCTCCTGGTGGCCCTGGCCATCCCGGCGTGCAGCTCAATTTGGCCCAAGCTAATCAAGATGGAGGATAAGCAACGTCGGCCAAGCTTAGAAAAGTCGACCTGGGGTCAAAATGGCGTCGGAGATGCTTTTAAATACAGCTCTCCTGAATTACTGTCTGGAACCGGGGTAACTACCGCAAGCTGTTGTCCTCGGAATCAAGACAACCAATCGCAAATATTTTCCTTTCATGTCTGAGAAACTTCAAACTTAAAAGTGACTCCCTTTCCAGACTTAAGAGTAAAGGTTGTGTGAGCTTGTGATCAGTCCAGGACACACAGGAATGTTTGCCGGCTGATATTGGTTTAGCTCCGGGTTTATGGATCCTGCTGATTTGAAGTTCAAAGCTGCCGTTAAGTGAGCGTTTCCAGGTGCCACGGTGACTTTGTGGTCTAGTACACAATTACCAGACCAGACTGTGTGACCGTGCAGCTTAGAATCCCAAATATTAATATAATCACTCACACAACTCTCTTTCATATTATCCCCCTCGAGCCATTTTGCTGCTTCTAAAATCAAGTCTTTGTTGAACCCTGTTGGCCAAGCAAAGTGTGGTTTGGACCAAAACTCCTACAGGGCCGCTGCCAGGGTGACTCGGGGTCTGTTTGAAACCCCCCCCCCCCCACAACCCCACCCCCCCACCCAGCCCCCTTGGCTGTCTTCCACAGCACATTGCAGCCGTGGAATTTGAATGAGGACTGCGGATGTCTGTCGGATTCCACAGTCCCCAGTGGCAGTTTGGGGGTCCTTCTTGCTTATCAAATGAAGCCAACTAAACTAGGACCTGGAGTCCATGTCATTGCCCTCGACAAGAAGCCAGGCAACGATGGAGCCACCATCTCAAGGCTCCCTGTTCAGTTTACCTCTACCTGCATGGCTCCCGGTTTATCTTGGATTATTTATTATAATATCATAACAATAAATAAATGTGAGTATTAAATCTTTGTTGCACCATTCTTAGCAAGGCATCATAAAAAACAAAAACATTGTTACTGCAACTATTATGCATGGAACATAACAGGATAACATTTTTGAAACTTTGATTAAACAAACAATAAAACCTGAAAATGAGATAAAAACAGTCTAAAATGAAAGTCAAAACTAAATACCACTGCAATATTCTTATTTGAATCTGTTTAAGTAGAAGTTTGTTTATACAAGTGTGTTTTCCGTAGACTTTTGGGAGAGCGATAATAGAGTCAACTTACCTTAGGCTATTTGGTGCAGAGTTGAGAGTTTGTACAAAGTCGTGTTTGCGGGGTTAATGTTTTTTTGGTCGTTGCATTGACACTGACTTCAAACACTGCAGCGTTGTTTTTGAAAGGCTTTTTTTTGCAACTTTGAAGACTGGGAGAACTTCTGATTAGTTTCTTAGGGGTAAACAACCCTGTCAACATCATAGTTTATGGTCGACTCCCCTGGGAGGCCCGCGCAACCAGACTCTCTTCACCCTTGAAAAATGGCTATCTGCAAAGTAATGAATATTTCTATTCAAAGTATCCATTTTCATTTCATTTAGTAAATGTGCTTAGCTGTTGCCACGCAACAATGCCTTCAAGAGCCTCTCGCCCCCCCACCCCTGCACTGCACTCTCCCTTTTTGTCTTTTACAGTGGCGATGTCACATAAAGATGATAGAGTTTTTTTGGAGTTTTTTTTTTGGAGGTGGGGTGGTGGTTATTCCCACCACGTAGAAACGTAATCATGAGAAGGAATGCTGATGTGCATAGGCCGTCATTTGGGCAGACGGGACGCTCTCAGCACCAAGAGAACCCGCGAGGGCCCTTCCTATTATTACCTCTCACACTGGAGAGTGCTCCAGAACACATAGCCCCATGCTTCTGGGTGTCAGCATAGAGCCTACCATCCCAGACCATACCTCATACACACACGCACACACACACACACACACGCACACACTAGCACACACACGCACACATTTGGTAGCTAGGGGACTAATTGATCGGTATTCAACTCGTTATGCCTGTGGTTTGCCTGTTTGGTTAATAGCGGCTGGGCCGCTCTGTTAGACAGACGAGCGGGCCTCCATGCTCCCTCCGTGCACGCTCTCTCAAAGCGGTTTTGGGGAGCAGGAGGGAGGAGAGCAGGAGGGAGGAGGGAGGAGGGAGGGGGAAACATGTGCCGGGGGTGTTTGGGGGAGGCAGTAGAGTGGAGGGAGTGTGTGTGTTGGGATGTTATTGAGATTAAGGGGATCTGTGGTTCAGGCCTGTTGCTCCGTTGCGATGAGAATGTAGACACACACACACACACACACACACACACACACACACACAGAGGAAGATAGAATGGAGACACATACACAGAGGGAGATAGAATGGAGACACACACACATACACACACACAGAGGGAAATAGAACAGAGACAGACACACACACACACACACACACACACACACACACACACACCCAGACGGAGA
>JAVQIZ010072460.1:0-34342 GCA_036023535.2 Galaxias brevipinnis
TAGATAGATAGATAGATAGATAGATAGATAGATAGATAGATAGATAGATAGATAGATAGATAGATAGATAGATAGATAGATAGATAGATAGATAGATAGATAGATAGATAGATAGATATAGCCACCAGCTTTGATTGCGTCTTGATGTATCTTTCTTGATGTATGTTTAGGGGACGAGCATGTCGGGACTGTCCAGTGAGAAGGTGCTGAGTTTGGGGCCTCTCCTGTGCGAGCTTCCCCCCTCCCAGATGACCCTCATGGCCCCTGAGGCCCTCAACGCAACCCTGCAGGCTCTAGCCTCCTGCTCCCAAATCCCTCCCCAACACAGGACGTCACTACTGAAGCTGCTCAATGACACCTACGGGTAAGGGTACTCTGTTCCCACCACTCAACCAGAATTAATACACAATGCAAAACGTTATCACTTCCACGAAACTCTGATTCCATTTTGCAGGGACCCGTCAGATTGGTCAGCTGACACCATGAGTTCCCTGGGTCCTCTCCTGCTATTGGACGACAGTGCTGTCCGCTTCTTGCGCTATAAGGTGTGTATCTCCTCGAAGTCTTATTCTGTTGGGTAAATCCGTCCTGCATCTTTTTACATACCTTTACCACGCGCGTGTTCATGGTTTCACCACCTCGATGTCTCCCCTCTTCTCCTTTCTGATCCACGCCTTCCCTAGTCGTGGCTGAGGAACACTCTCTCTGACCTGAAGGACAGCATGCCCCAGCCCCCCGTCACTCTCCCTCCTAAGGAGTTCCGCACCGGCGTAGACCTGTCTGCGCTGAAGCAGAAACTCTTCTCCCTGTCCCTTCTGTCTCCCCCTCCTTTGTCCTCTGTGACGCCAGCGCGGAGAAAGAGAGAGGGTGAGACACGGAAATCAAAGCGTGGTTCTCCAAACATCCCGGCGTATTGTCTTGTGTATTTTTGTTTACTTTGGACATTGACGTGAAACACATATGTCTCTGTCTGAGTCGATCCCTCCCTCTGTATCCGTCTCCCTTAGTGGCTGTTCCCCAGGGCACACAGATTCCCACTGTCCTTCTGATACAGGAGCTCGGGAAATCCAACGTCTACTGGACCCCTGTCCAGCTGGCCGCCATGTCAGCTGACACCTTCTCTGCCACGGTAGAAACTCTGGGTGCCGTCCCTGACTATAGTCCAGAGCAACTGAGCGTTCTCAAAAACATGGCTGTCAAGGTACTGAGAAAACACTGACCCGTGATCAGTTTGTGGATCTACATTGTAATCTATCCTTAGTGGCCATAGGACCCATTAAGTTTGGCTGTTCTGTTAACTTGAGTTTGTGTTTGTGTGTGTGTGTGTGTGTGTGTGTGTGTTTGTGTTTTGCAGGCCTGGGGCCCACTGGCTAAAATGAATGAGAGTCACATCCTCCACATGGGCTGTTTGTGTCAGGGGTTCAACGCCACGGAGCTGTCCAGTCTCCCTATCTCCTCCTTGGACAACTTAGGGACCCTTGCCCCATGCCACTGGACACAACCACAGGTACAGTATGAGGCGCATATAATTACACAGTCAATGTTACTCTGGCTGCCCTGTGATGATGATGATGATGATGAGGATCACGCTTGGTCGCTGATAGAGGGTGGCGGTGTGGCAAGGTTTTGCAAACCGCACTGGTGTGACGGGGAAAGACCTTGGCGCCGTGGACATGCTGGCACTGAACCAGTTCATCTGTGGACTCAGCGCTCAGGACATTGGACAACTCAACGCTGTTGCCTTCAGGTTAGAGTCTTACTGAAATGTCATGGCAAACCTCTTTAAGGCGTGTTCATGTGTTGTTTAAAGGTGTGCTTTTGACAATACATGTACAGCATGTATATTTATCTGTGTGTGTGTGTTTGTGTTTTTCCCAGGGAGGCTGTTGACTCACTGGGTACAATGCAGTGCCCCCTGGTGGTGACTGAGAGCCTGAAGGCGCGTGCTGTAGCAGTGTTTGGAGCCGCAGTCAGCTGGACAGAAGCTGTGGTCAACACGCTGGGCAACATCATAGGTCAGACACGCTCCTTTGTATCCAAGTAGTACTTTCAACCTGATTGGCACTGTGGCCCTTAGCATCTTCTCTTGTATCTCTGTGTCACTGTCTGGTGCTCTCTGTCTCCTCCAGCGGGCCTAAGTGTGTCTGAGCTGAGTTCTCTCAGTCCCTCTGTCTTCTCGTTCATGAGTCAGACCAGCATCCCTCTCATCCCTGCAGACCGTCTCTCTGTAAGTGACACCCTCCCTCCTTTCCCTCTGCTGGTCCGTCCTGTAAAGTCCTCTTCCTCATCACAAACTTAGTCAAACAAATGTTAGCACAGCGTAGCAAGACTCCACTGAAAAATAAACTCACAAATTAAAGTAACAGCTCATCTCCAAGGTCCGTGTAACCCTAACCCTCTGGTCCTCTTCCCATCTCTAATCAACAGGTCCTCTCAGTGAACCAGCTGACAGCTCTGGGTCCCGACAATGCTGCTATGGTCACCGCTGAACAGCGGGCCGTGCTGAAGGTGGAGCAACTGACAGCTCTGGACAACGCTCTGGGCATGCCTACTAGCCGTGCTGAGCTGCCCACTCAGCAGAGCCTGCCTCCTGTTGCTATCAACCAAGTTCAAAAATCAGGTATGAAAGACCATGCACGACAGCTTGTTTTCATTCTTGCATTATCTTACTAACTTACATGCTTTTTAAAGTATGAGTTGTAACTCGATGTTTTGTGTGATCTTTCTGATTATTATTATTATTGATATTTCTCTCTCTGTCTTTCCCACAGGAGCAACCACTCCGGGAAAACTGGGGATTGAAATGGTTTATTTGCAGCCCTTCATGTTGTTCTTGCTGGTGTTATTCCTGTAGTGAAAAGAAGAGAAACAGGGACCTTCTCACACCAACATCTACTCTTGTAGACAGTCATTTAAAGCACTTATAATCAAATACATATAATACAACAGTGTATGGTGGACAAGATTAGTTATGACGACATGCTTAAAGATACACTGCTTTCTGAGGTGATTTTGTCATGCAATAAACATGACCCAACATTAACACACCTATAAACATAGGTCTTATTTAATAATTTTAGTCCCTCCATGTGGATGAAAATATTTGACTTTAAGGAAGTTATCCTAAAGAATCTATTTATATGTAAGTATAACGTGTATTCACAATTAGATTATTCCTGATTGTTGTAAGCTATATGTGCGTCCTATAGTTTTATATTTGGAAGTTGCTTAGGCTTGATCACAGCACTAAAAGCTTCTAAGATGGATATATATTGGATGCGTGCAAAATAATGTAAATGTACTAAATAAAAAGGAATGTCAAACCATAAGGATATTTTAACTTCAACCAAACATTTCAGTTGCAAAAGCAAAAAATTACAGATGCAGTAATGATAATTGTCTTTTTATTGGTAATTCTTTTAACAAGAGTTGTATTGTAATTCTCTATATACAGTTAGCTAGTTACAGCATTAAACTGGGTTTAGGGCTAAACACACAGACAAACAAATTCATCCACTGAAACAAATGATTGGGTGAGTTGTCCCAGAAGCAAAACAAATTAAATTAAAACTTGTTTGCTTTTACAGTCTCAAAGCAAAGCCAAAAACATCTTCATAAGCTACTTTTTTTATATTTAAAAAAATATGGAAAAAAAACCACTTCACAAAAAGGTCAAGTCACTCCATTTCTCTCCATTGCTCTATCACGTAAAATAATATAAATATTCACCGATCTTGGGGTCATACATTCTGTTGTACATAATGGTAAATTAGATTCTACTTGATTTCGACCAACCCATGCGAAAGGGAAATGTCATGATTTTGAACATTTAGCAGAGAATCAGAGGAAGGCACATTACAGTAGGTTAGATCATTACATTCACTGACTGACTGATTTTCTCCATTCAAAATCATGTAGCCAAGTAGTATCTAATCACTATTCCTCATACCTCTGAATAAGCAGTTTTACATCCTGAGTGTCAAGACTTTATCCATTATTTTACTGTCTAAGACACAGTAATGGTTTAAAAACATCATGCATTGTCCTCTTGTTCCCTGCACTAATAATCTTTGGCTGCCAGAGGACAAGTAGCCTACTGTTCCTACTAACCCACACATTTTGCCTTACATCTGAAGTACAGAGGCACTTAGTGATTTCTTTCAACATTTTCTCAACGTCTGACGGCATTTCCCTTTAGCCTCTATACTTAAAAAAAAATAATAAACTCAGGTGGGTTTGTCAGTCTTCCTTGCGGTCAGAAAGGCCATGCCATGAGTCCTGAGGTGAGTATTCAGATCGGACGCCTTCTCAAAGCGTTTTCCACACACTTTACATGGCTGCTTGCCCTCGGCCTCCTCCCCTAGCGGGTTCGAGGAGGGAGACCCTGCTGGAGACTCCCCCCACGGGCCCAGATCCGCGTGGCTAACACCGTTGCCGGATGCCGGCGCGGGGCGCTCCCTCTGGCCGTGGTGGTCGCGGGGCTTGTCGCGGACGCGGTGGGTGATGAAGCGGTGGCGCGACAGGGAGGTGGCGGAGGTGAAGCAGGCGCCGCACTGCACACACTGCAGGCTGAGCCCTCCGGCCCCCTCCGTGCGGTGCTGCGGGATGTGCTCCAGGAACACCGCCTGCTCCTCGGTGGTGAAGCCGCACAGCGAGCAGCGGAAGCCAGACTCGGGGGGTGCTTCAGGTGACACACGGGCCCTCTTGGCCGTGCTCCCTCCCGCGGGGCCTTCCTCTTTTTTCCTGCTGGCAGCGGCGGTGAAGCGTGGACCGGGACCTCCGTCCTGCTCTGAAGAACTGTCCGCACCGTCGGTTCCGACCCCAGGCTTCTGGCAGACAGTGCATGGTGTCTGTTAGTAACACTACTCCTCTGGTACAGATAGGAACGGTGTGGTGGGTGTATTATAATCTCTAGTGCATTCATCTCAGTAGGGGCATACCTGCAGTGTGTCGGCGTTCATGCCATGTCTCAGCTGGATGTGCCTCTCCAGAACCAGCCTGCTGCTGAAGGTCTTCTTGCCATTATTACAGAACCTACACACACGCACGCACGCACGCACACACGCACACACGCACACACACCACACACACACACACACAGACACACACACACACATTTTAGGAGCACAGACACAGTATATATGCCTGGGTTAGGATTGACTCAAAAATGGTACAAATATGAAGTTCACGGCACAGAGCCACTGACTTTTAACATGGTGGTACAAATGAAGTAAGATGGAGTTCTGTGACGCTGTTATTTGAAGTGTGTACGTCACTTACTTGCAGTTGAACACTCGTTTGACGTCCTTGTGTTTGACTCGGACATGGCGCCTGAGGCTGGAGGTCGAGGAGAAGGAGCTCTCACACTGACTACACGGGAACTTTTTCAGAATCTACCAGAAAACAACAATAGAACCTCATATAAATACCGTGGTGGTGTTTTTTGAGGGGCAAGTTACAGTCACGTCTGTTCCCATGCTGACCTTGCCGTGCTGCTCGGCCATGTGGGTAATGTAGTCATCTCTGTCTGAGTAGCGAGCGTGGCAGGGGGCACAGTTCCACCCCAAGACGGTCTTTGCCTTGGCTCGTTCCGCTGCCTCGTCCTCTTCCTCCTGGTCCCTCCACTCCTCTCCATCGGAGCTCTCCGTCTTCACAGCGCTCCGTGCTCTGGGGGGAGGGGCCGGGGACGGTGCCGTCGCGGTGACAGACGACTCCTGTTTGACGGTGACGTCCTTGTGCACAGTCTGAGTCCAAGAGGGACAAGGGAGAGCACAGAGGAGAGACTAGGTGAGAATGTGTATGTATGTATGTGTGTGTGTGTGTGTGTGTGTGTGTGGGTGTATGTATGTAATGCTCACCTAGTATATATTACATTAAAATACATTTACTTTATAAGCGCCTTTCTAGACACTCAATTTCTTACACACACACACACACACACACACCTCCAAACCTACATCAGGCCATTGCGTTCACGAGGAGCGAGAGTGAGACCTACCCTGACGTGGTCAAGCATGGAAGTCCTCTGAGCATACAGCTTGGTGCATTCGGGACATTTAAACACGTGCACCTTCTGCTTCACCAGGTGCGTGTCAAAGTGCACGTACAGCAGGGCTTTCTGGGTAAAGACCGTGTCACACATCACACACTTGTAGATCATCCTGAGAAGGAGAAAAATAGGACGTTTGAATTGGTGGGAGGAAATGAAAAAAGGGATAATTTCTAAATGAACAGGAAGGTGGGTAGAGTAGGTGGTGTAAGTATATGTGTGTGTGTGTGTGTGTGTCTGTGTGTGTGTGTGTGTGTGTCTGTGCTCATACTTGGCCTGTCCAGCAGAAAGAGTAGGGTGATTGCTATTGATGTGGTTCTGTGCACCCGGGGCAGACTTGAAGGCCATGGGACAGCTGGGGCACTTATGGAACACCTCGCAGTGAGCCGTCTGGATGTGAGACTTGACCGAGTTCAGCCCTCCGAACACCACCTGACAGCTGGAACACCTGGGGAGGGCACAGAGCCATTGTTCTGTGTTAACGGCACGCCTGAGGCGTTGCGGTGGCACGCGTAGAGGACAACCACTCGGAGGGGGTCTGACCTGTATCCTATCCGGCGGGCATAATGCAGACACGCCTCCTCCAGGTGGGACTGGAAGGCGGGCTGCTTGGCCACCCCTCCACACTCGGGGCAAACGTGGGGCGCGCAGGCCTTGTGGATGCGCTGGTGGGCCGACGCGCTGCAAGCGTTGGGCAGGAGCATGGACGGCGAGCACTCTGTGCACGACTGCAGAGAGAGAGAGAGAGAGAGAGAGAGAGAGAGAGAAGACGGTCACACCTGTGCACCGCAGGCCGTCCCCACAGCGCTCACACCACCCTCCCCTCACTCAGGCAGGACTCACCGTGTTGCCGGCGGCTTTGATCTCCTGGAAGTGGGCGACCACTTCGTCCTTGCTGCCGAACTGAGCCTGGCACTCGGGACACTTGTTGTTGGGGTGCTGCACGGCCTCTGCTCTCTTATTGGCCGTGCGCTGCTGCTGCTGGAGCTGGGGGGCGTGGCTGGTGGCGGCCAGGGTCAGTGCTGAGGACAGGGCGGAGGAGGTGGAGAGGGACGACGACGAGGAGAGAATGCCTGAGGGGACAGGAGACAGAGGAGGAAAACAGGGAGGAGGAGACATGTTATAATGGCCTTAATCCTTTTTTCATATCAAAACAAACAAACAAGCGTCAAATCAAAACAAACAAACAAACAAACAAACACACAAACACACACACACACTAACCCATGGGCGTCGTGTCCTGATGCCCAGTCATCTGCTCCACAGTGACCGGCTTCATGACCAGGTGGGAACACTGCATGACCAGGCCCTTCTCCTTGTGCTCGCGAGCGTGCAGCAGCAGACTGCACTTGTTGAAGAAGGCCAGGCGCTTGGCACAGTGGTTACACGTCACCTCGATCCGCAGGGAGCGCCGGTCGTAGTGCCGCGCCAGGCTGCGCTCCAGGGCGAAGGCGTCGCCACACTCCAGGCAGCGGTAACCCTGACGATGGAAGGGGAATGGTGAAGCAGACTCAGTAAGAAAGAAAGAAAGAAAGAAAGAAAGGGAGGGCATCCAACGTTACGCTACACGCTTACCTGGGCTGGCAGGGGTAGGCCCCACTCCGAGGGGAGCGGGGCAGAAAGGTCGGGTTTGTAGCAGGGCAGCAGGTTCTTGCTGTTGAGGATCTTGTTGAACGCTTCCACCAGGCTGGACTGACTCCGGGAAATGATGGCTCCGGTGTTGTTGACTATGGAGGCTGGTCTGCTGCTACCCTGAGGAGGAAGCAGGGGTGAGGGGGAGGACACAGCCATCCCACTGGTCAGAGTCTTCTGGCCCAGGCTGCGCACATTGACTCCCCCCGGGCTCATCCGGGGGGAGGAGGAGATGGTGGGCAGTGCCACGGCTTTGGTGATACTGACCGCTGTGGCAGACACCTTGGGCTTGTTGTCGGCTGTCCCTTTGCTCTGGGCCTTGCTGGCAGCCACCAACATGGCGACGCTGGCTTCCTGGAAGGCTGGCACAGGCTTGGCTGCCATCCTCTTGGGCCTGTTCGCTACCTTATGTTCCACTGTGGAGGGTTTGGAGCCGTCCGTTCCCCCTCCGGCTTTAGGCGCTACTCTGGTCACCGTCCTGGTAATGCTACCTGTAGGGGTTTTGACCGTTTTGATTTTCACTTTCAGCGGGCGAGAGGAGGAAGAGACGGCTGCAGAGGTTTTCGTCGTTCTGACATCCGCAGACGAGGAACCGGCAGAAGTGTTCTCCTTTGCTTGCCCACCATCGTCGACATCCATCTTCTCCATCTTTACTTCTCTGGTCCTGCTCTCTTGGCCGGGCTCGCTTTCCATGGGCTCCTCACCATCTCGGGGAGGCTGCAGACTGATGGCAGGTGCCGGTGTTGCTGCTGGACTAGCGCTCTCTTTGGGTACACTAAGACCGGTCTGATCAGGCGGGGGACTCTCTGGTGAGTCCCTCTCGTCAATGATATGCTCTGGATACTTCTCTTCTAGGACTGGTGCAGGCCCGGAGAGGGTGGAGGAGAGCCAGCCTTGGGGGCCCTGGGGGCCCTGGGCCTGCACTGGTCGGGAGGGAGACCTGGTGGTAGAGGGCATCTCCTCCTGAGGACGGGGTTTAGGGTTTGACAGTGTCAGGGAGGAGGAGAGAGGAGGAGGACAGGGGAGAGGATGAGGGGGGGACAGAGGAGCGAAGCTAAATTTCTTTGAGGGCACACGGTTCCTACGTTGGAATCTGGGTTGGGGCGACACAGGAGAACCCGGGCTCTCTTGAATCACCAGCGGGCTGCCCAAGTCTGGCTCAGAATCCTCCTCATACGAATCAACAATGTGCCTTATTCCAGCTTTGGAACTTCCGTTCGAGGACAAGGAGGGTAACGGGCCACATAGCCGGGGAGCATCCTCACTCTGGTTGGAGTGAAGTGGGAGGCGTTGATTGAAAGAGAGAGATGGGGGCGAAGAAGATGAGGTGGAGGGAAAGGTCAAAGATGCTGAACTCTGCAAAGAGTGAGGAGTTTGATGAGGTTTTAATCTACTATGGATGTTTGCTGTATGCCCTGCTGTGCTGACTGAGCCCCCCACACCTCTTTCTTCAATCTCTCCCTCACTGGCAGATACTGGGGAACTCAGTGGGGAAGATGGGGACCACAGCTCTCCATTGGCCATTCCCTGTCCCCTCAAGCTGGAACGCTGGTGGACTACCGATGTCTCAAGCCCGTTTTGTGGCTGGGCCTCTGAGGGTCCAACACCAGACATGCTTGAGTCAAGTTGTGAACCCAGCAGGGCATCTCCTACCCTGCTCTGGTCTTTGGTATCTGGGTCACTGTCTTCTGAGCTATCCCCATCGTCCTCATCATTACTCATCTCTACGTCGTCATAGGTGTCTGACTGCACCTTGTTTTTTACTATCACACTGACCACTGGTATGTCACTGGAGAGGGTAGGAGGGCTGGCAGATGCAGCTGAGGAACCCTCTATCACATTGACTCTAGACTTTCCCACCCCTCCTGCTCCCTCTTCTGGACTTGACTGGATGGCTTCTTTTGCATCAATGTCCGGAATGTCAAAGGCTGCCAATAAATCATCAAAATCTGGGGTCTTCATATCTCCCATTCCAAAAACTAGGCTCAAAACCTGCAGAGACAGAAAACACCTCAAAATGCGTATACGTAGATGCGGTTCCTGTGTTAGCTAGCTGTACTGTAAAAGTAGCAATGTAATTCGCTCACAAAGTGCGGTACTGTCAGCCAAATTATAATGATTGAGGTAGACTAATTTATTTATCTAAGTATCAAAAAAAGGCAAAATCCATATTATACTTAAGAAAATTCAAGCCGTGGTAACTATAACAGTGAATTTGTCATGCATTTTTAATTGTTATGACCTTCTGGAGATTACATTTAGCGACAAGGAAGTCGCGCTAACTGGATAGCCATTACTGTAGCGTATTGACGTCCAAAATTAGCTGCTTACGTTAGCTGGTAATTGCTAGCCAACTAACGCTTCTTAGCCACATTAGATAACTTTAACTAGTCGCGAAGCATTCATATCTAACGCTGCTGAAGTGTATAATCCTGTTTAGCTGATGTGAAAAATACATTATGTTAAATTACTTAATTTTAACAAGTACATTCTGACATTTTACAAATTAGTCAGTTATAAAGGTGTATTTACCTGTTATCTAGCTAGCTGGTTTGCTAGCTATCAACCGAGCTTGATTCCTGAGTTTCTTTTTTTTCGACGCATGATGAGTTCGTCACCGGACATGCACATCCAACGTGAACATCCCTCGCCCAAGAACAACATGGCTGCGCCGATGAGCAAGTTGACTTCGTTCATTTGTCGGACAAAAGTCAATGGGTTTAGGCAGTTTACCCCGATTAACCTGAATACGTACACCACTTCAAGTAAAGGCTTTCCTGAAAAGGGTCCAAGAGGACCCTTTGTCAGAAGACCAAAGAGAGAGGCTGGGCAGCCCAGGACACACAAGATGGATTTTGATCAGGACTGGACTGCGGTTTACCCGGCAGCAGCACCTTTCAGACAAGGCTCAGTGCCTCTGCCTATACGTATGGGATATCCTATGAAAAGTGGAGTGCCACCAGAGAAGAAAGGTAACCTGGAGCTGATAAAGATTCCAAACTTTTTGCATTTGACGCCGGAAGCTGTAAAGAAGCATTGTGATGCCCTGAAACCGTTCTGTACAGAATGGCCTGCTGATCTGGACTCTGATGAAAGCTGTGATGAGCTCTTCCCTATAAAGGTGGAGAGCAAAAATTATGTGTCGGCCGGTACCTCTATCAGAAACCCATCTGCTCGCACTGTCGAACTGAAAGTTAAGGTCTCTAGTCTAAACTTGGATGAGCATGCACTGAAGAAGATGGTCAAACTTGTGGGGGAGAGATATTGCAAAGAGACCGACATCCTTACAATAAGCACCAACAACTGCCCCCTGCGACAGCAGAATTATGATTATTCCATGTACCTCCTTACTGCCCTCTATCATGAATCTTGGAAAACAGAGGCCTGGGAGGCTGACAAGACCGTTGAAGACATGGAGGAGTACAGCTGGGAAGACAGCCCGTCTCAGAAGAATGTGTTGGATATGCTAGTGTGCATGCAAGAGGCAGGACAGGTTGCCGGAAAGGAGCTGCTAGAAAGGCCAGAGGTCCAGGAATACAGAGGCTCTGTCATTAAATTGAAGAATGAGGGTGAAAGTGAGGAAACCATGATACAGTACAAAGAGGCTGTAAGGAAGCTGCTTAAAGTTTAACGCAGTAATACATCAATTATCAGAATCTCATTACAGGAATGTTTTGTACAGACACACTCTTGACTCAACCATACCAGATCAATTGAGATCCAACTATGACGTAGTTATAGAATTGATCCTAAGTCTGTACAATTTGATTGTTGTGGATTATTTTTGATCTTTTCTTACTTTGTCAGGATATGTCATATTTTTGTAGTTATGTTATAGCAATATTTACTAACTACTTTGTAGTATTGTGTTATTGAAAATTACAGTATAGTGGGTGAAAATCCAGTCAATGTATTAAAAGGAAAGAATTGTTCTCACAATCCTGTGAAAATGTTGTAAGTCTGCCTGGTAAACAATTTGATGAGAAATGAATGGAGTTTGCGTAGTTCATGCAAGACACACTGAGGGTGCATTACCTGGGCTATTCAGATGTATTCCCAGTCCTATAACTTCTCCAAAGTCATGATTATATATTCTTAGTTGAAATGTAAAATACTGTGATACATTACAAACTAACAACATTTCGTATAATGTAATTTCCAAAACATCCTTAAATTGCAATGCAAAGTAATAATGTTTTAATTTTTAAAGATTGTTAGTAATTGGAAAAAAATATAAGGCCATTTTATTCCAGATAAAATGCCAACGAATCCTAAAATGCCAACCAAAAATGTTTGCTCCAATCTGCATTAAGTCTAATTATGTATATATTTGCGGTCTTATTAAACTACTTGGAGCTTGCATCTTTTGTTGGGTTTTCTCAGTATTAGGCAGCTGTGAACAGTCAGTGCTTGAACTAGCATTGGCATACTGGGTTAGGTTACAGGGGTGTAGGTGTGTCTTTTCCGAAATTATGTAGAAAGCCAAGGGAATGATTGTCTTTTACGGTGATTGAGGAAGGCTAAGAGTGGGGGAGTTTAGCTGGTATTTTGGGTCTAGGAGAAGGGAATTGTTTTCATTTAAATGGGACACTGGAGTATGGTATAGAATTTAAAGATGGTCTCCAATACTCCACACTCCCAGCACAGCAGGTGGCAGTAATGCATATAATAAATTAGTCTGTTAACCAGCGAAGAAGAACATTAATAATTCAGTTCTGAGTTGACTTGAAGCCAATCCTTGAAGCTGGAAAACCTGGAAGACTTTCAGAGGTCTTGTGGAGTCCATGTCTCTACGAGTCAAGCACAAGGGGGGCATATACAATATTTGGCAGAGTGGTGTTAATGTTATGACTTATTGGTGTATATTTCTTGCTCTGGAATGAGAACAATAAAAAAAATTCCCTGGTGTGGGACACCTTTCAGTAATTGTAATAGCAAGACACAAGTCATACTTACTGTCTGACTTCTAACCGTTTAAATTTGGCAAGTAAACTGTTTTAATATTCCATTTTATGATTGGGTTTCTACTATTGTTCAATAAACACAGGACACTATTCCATGAAAATAAACATTGAGGAAAGCAAAGTCTAATTTTAAGGACACAACAGAAAACCAATTTGCCATTTGTATTCTGTAAATGTATTAAGGTTTATCTGGAGACATGTCTGCTGGGTAGATTATATGACCCATTCTGTTACAAAAGATTTTTCAAGTTGACATCCATCAACTTCCACAAAAAAAAGGAAATCAAACAAGGCTGTGTTCATAAACATTGTATGGTAATACAAAAATGCTTACATTTTAAAATGGTTACTGCAACTATTCTAAAGATCGTTCTGCAAACTGAAGTGTTTAGAGTACATTTTTTGGAACACAATGTGATAAGAAATATGTTTCGTAGTCTTTTATTTGTCCCTAATCTGGTGGGAATTTGCTCTGGAGGAATATTCATTTTTTCTTCTCATCGTCCTTTTTGCCCTCAGGTTTGGAGCCTGTCTGTGACGCCAGGGAGCCCATGGCATTGCGGATAGCCTCGTTATTTGGGTCAACCCCAGGAAGGTTCTCCAGAACACTCTGCAGGAACTCCGGGTCTTGCATTACATCATAGTCCTCCTCATCCTACAAACATACAAGCACTTTTTAGACTATACAGAACGTTTAAACAATTCTGCCGGTTTTAGTATTTTAACAAATTACAGTCACATATACAAAACAAAAAAAGGCTTAATTATGAGCTGCTCTTTCATTTGATCTTACCTTTGCCTCACTGGAATCCATGGCAGCACCTGTATCCATATCTTCTGCATCGAACTCTGAGCGAAGACACACAACATGCAAAGTATGAGTGTAAAAGAATGTGACAGGATTATGTTCAGATGACCTCTCTGTTAAGGAATCTACACTGAGGACATATATTGATATGCAGCTACAATACATTAAGCGCCAGAACAAAACAACTAAGTGCAAGAAGTTTACTCACACTTTCTTAAATCTGCCTAATTTAAAGTGCTGTCAATTTACCTCCACCAGCTCCTTGCATAGACATTTGCAGTGCATAGGCAATCTGTTCATCCTCAGTCATGCGACTAAAATCAGGCATTGCAGGTGTGGTTATATCTGCCTGGGGTACAGACATTTTTAGAAGGGCATCTTCAGACTCTAAAACAGGGAGAGAAAAAAAATGTCAGGAGGAGAGTGGTTATTATATGTATAACAATGCATTACAAGGCTAGAAAAGATTAACTGAATAGCTTATTTCTAAAGACATGATCTTTTACCATCTATAGTTGGGGAGGTAACTCCAGCCTCAGCAGCCGAGACCACTGTAGCCCTACGGGCTTCATCCTCCTGTCTCTGCCTCTGCTCCTCCATAGACACCCTTAGAGCCTTGGAGAAAAATAAAGGGAAGGAAAGAAAGAAAATGAGGTTATGAATGGGAATAAAGCCACGATAGACTTATACAACTATATATACGTTTTTGAAGTGGCAGTGTCTTTCAGTACAGACATTGACAAATGTCTTTAAGACATACCAGTGCTAGTTCTGGGTCTGCACTGGGGTCTACTCCAAACTCAAAGTCGCTGGCCCCCAGGCCCAGCATGGCGCCCCCTTCCCCAGCCAAGATTGGGGAAGAAAGCAGGGCATCGGCTAGACTGGGACCAGGAGGAACCGTAACCAGGTGAGAACCGGTACCCTCCTTTCCGTTCAGTGTGTTTATAAAAACAGTCAACTTCTCTGTGTTTACCTCCTAGAGGGTAGATTGTGCAGAAGATGAAACAAGTCAGAGAAGAACATGTTGTTGAGTGAGTGGTATCAGAATGACAGGCAGGGAATATACTTACCTCCTCTCCGAAGTTGATAATGTCCACACTGACTTTTTCTTTCTTGAGACGCTTTGCCATTTTGACCAGCTAAAAAATTGGAAAGTTAATTATCTAACACAGTCAGATAATAAACACATAAAATAAAAATAACTCACATCTTTCTCATTGTCTTCCACGGGACTTCCAACAAACGCAATGATGCGCATCTTGTGGTTTTTCCCCTGTCTGTGCTTCAGTGCCAACTAAACAGAGCAGAGGAAGAGTCACAGAATGTTCAACATATTAAGACATGTGCCACTCTTTATCCACACAGTAGTACAATATGTGTTGTTATATCTCAAATACTGACATGTGCCACTCTTATGCCAGTGCAGAAGCAGATGTTTCCACGAGGCTGGACAGCGTGTAATTTTGAAAGAATCCTTCCAGCGTCTGGTGTTAGTGTGGTCAGCACCTCACAATTGCTGAGAGAAAGATGTTATTGCCTTTATATCATTACCATCAATCAGGTACATATTTTTGTACATTTACAAAAAATCATGAATGGATTTATACTTGGCCATGGTGATGAGGCCCACATTGTTCTCTGGGTTGCTGCGGGTCTTAGAGTGACAAACAATGTTGACAGCATCCTGCTGCGCCTGCAGTCTTGTGGGTAGGAAGTCTCCATTGCGCATGTATTCACTGTTGTCCACACTGAAACGGTAATAAAAAATAAAATAAAAAAGTACAAAAACCAGCCTTGTCACAGCTCGCGACGGTAACCTCTAATTTCATGGCCATTATCGTTACATATAGTTATATGCCTATACACACACATACTATGCCGGATTGCTAGACACCTTGATGTTTGTTACTGGGAGGTATATATGGAGCTTGAACCCAGTGGCTAATGACATATTGTTAACCATGCCAAGCTAACGTAAGCCCAAAGCATGGACCGAATGATGTTCCAGCCTTGGTCTAATGTTAAGAAATTTTTTGCAACTAGCCCCAATAATATAATATATATTAGTAGTAGCCGTGTCGTTATGTTTTAAGTGGTGGTTATTATACTAGCTAAATTAACTAGCACTTGCTAGCTAGTAATGTAATGCTAGCTTAAAATGACTCAGCGTCGTTAGCTAGTAATGTTAGCAATCGTACGCAAAAACTTCACATCAGCAAAGGGTATGTCAATAAAGATTCCAAATATAAACACAAAACAAAGTGTATATACTCTAGGACAATTAAATAATTGCACAATTACTTTGGCTTCTATTTAAAATAAGTAAATAACGTATGACAAGTAATTGTTGTTTTGCTTACCAGACCATGGTACTTTCAAGCCCCATCTTGGATTAGTTTACGTTGTTCTGAAGTGGTTTCCGGAACTCGGCATAAAGACGGGATGTGATTCTGTCAATCTGTTCAGTTTTGTAATGTCATTGTTGGCTTCGGTAAACTATTCTCTTTTAGTTTTACCTTTATAGGTCACTAATTAAAAAAAATTATTAAATGGCTATTGAAGTAAGATTTGCAGTGGACTTTCTTTCATGTAAAAAAAGTACCTACACAAGTAACTGCAAATAAAACCACATTAACAAGGACAAGGGACCAGATTTAGAAAATATTTTTAATCCTTTAAAATCAGAGACAATATGAAAACGTCACCACCACAAATGAAACATGGCAAGAGGAACAGGCAGCACACACTGCATGAGAAGGCATTTCTGTGACTCCTATATACATATAGACATTTTATACAGAGTAAAAATATAGTCATTGAAGCATAGACAGCAACCAGCAACAATGGCTTTAAGGACATATGAAACATTCATGTAGAAAAGCATGGAAGATGTAACACCTCAAAGTCATTATGGAGAGTAAATATCTATCAGATCACAATCAAAATAGGAAAAAATATGAAATTGTCAAATGAATCTCCAATATGCTATGCACACTATCAAGTTTGACATTAATCACGTTCAGAATACATTATGATACGTACAATCGTCTACGATACAGAGCTACACAAGTTAAGAATCACCGCAGCCTACGACTATGTCATAATAGTAATAATAAATATGACTGTGGAAGTTCAAAATGGCAGATTATTGTTCATATTGCATTAGTTAATATGTCCTGTAGTGTCCGTGTTTGGAGTACCACCTAGTCTCCTTTGAGTCAAGTAAATACCAACAGATAAAAGTTCATCCAGCAATCACCCATGAAAAACAAGGTTGATCTGTAACAGTCTTTAGTTAAATAGATACACCAAAACTTATAATCATAGTTCATAAATTCAAATCCAAACCCTGGAGTCACACAAGTGTATCTTGGTTATCATAACGCAAAAACCTCTCATGGAGTGTTTTCTTTGGTGGCTCTATTCACCAACAGTGGTGATTGACTAATTTTGAACTGAGCTCTTTAAAATTATACTATCTGATCAGGTATTTCTGAGGACAAATTAAATTATGAAGATAGACATTAAGATACCAGACATGTCAAATATTATAATAAACAGGAATCTGGTTGGAATGTAAATTCAAGATTTTGAAATAGGTAAGACATATGTTTAAAAAAAAAAAAAAAAAAACCACCGCAACAGGGCTCAAAATCCTACTTCTTTCCAGTTTGTCCTTCACAACATGTTCAAACGCTGTGAAATCATATGACAAAGTATTAGTAAGTAACATTCCAAGAGAATCAAACAACCCACTCAATAAATCTCTAATTAAAAGAAAAGGGTAACCTGCATACTTTTGGGCCAAGTCCGTTTGAGAGCAGAACGCTTTTCATTCTCCTTTTAGTATTAAATCCAGAATAGTTGAAAATAATTTCCAGCCTCATTACATTTAGAGTTTTGATGAAAATTGTCTTTTTCTTTGGTTCCATGCACCTGGCGAAATGTGCTTCCCGAGGCCCTGAATAAGCCACCCTTTTATTGGTGCTCAACAGCAATATACTGACAGGCATATCTCCATTTTTCTCCCTGGTATGAAGACGACATGTGCCATATCTATGTAGTCACTACATTACAGTCATTAGCACATGCACCAGTACAACATCCTGGGCCTTCGAAATTCAAAAATCAGAAATGTCTCAACAAAAATCATGCTGTCAGATGAACAAAGATTGTGCAAGTGCACTGCACAATAAACACACAAAAGACAAGACAAGCAGACTTTTATGGGAAAATGCATCCAAAAAATAACATCTGAGTTATAACAAAGGCGTGAAAGACTAAAAAAATTGAGGCAATGCATGAGGTTAATATCCTAGTTTGTCAATCAGTGGTCGTGACAGTCATTTCTGTAACCAGCAGAAATGCCTAAACACTTATTGATATGATCCAGGCCAGGAACATACTTCAATACTGGTAACAGTATCAGAGGGAAAAATAAGTAAATTTCTATCTATGGTATGGAAGAATCACCTGATCGCACATGTGTCATGCGTTAATAATGATCATAGAGCACAAGGCGCAAGGCATTGTAGTAGTGTATGCATTCAAATTTCAGTTGTAAGCACCCTACCCTACCTTGTTATGTAAGACAGGTAGTATGATTAGGTTTTTTGAAATGACAGATCAAGTGAGAATGTGCGGCCTAAACCAAAAAAGCTTGCCAGCAGTACCACCGGACATTAAGAGACAGTGATACGCTGCAAAGGCACAGACATAATAGAATCAACGATGGGAAGTGAAGTATGCTCTCTGGTCCATCTGTTGCGGTCTCTTTAAAAACAGCACTTGCAGGGCTGACCTGCCTTTCATGCCATTAATCAACCCATTTCTATCTTGGCATACATGACTTAATCACAGGGGAGATTGCAAAAGAGGTTCCAGACTAGGAACACATACATTCTATGAGTATTGTATTGTATTGTCTTATGTAGCCAAGGCAAGAATTCCAACAAGTTTAAAAAAAAAAACAATAAAAAAAAACTAGAACAAAATCATTCGAATCTCATTCAATAGTTACCTAAAATCTTTCACAAAAATGCATATTTAACTGTAGAATCATAATGTGATCCTAAACAAAATCCTTTCAAAAAAAATATGTAAAGATGATTCCCTCTTCCTTTGAAGTCTTCTTCTGGCCATGTGAAGAAGGGAAGTGGATGTATCACAGAGGTAACATTAGGGTCGGAGTCACAAACATCTGCACTCAATTAAATGATCCACAAACCCCCTCATCAATCACACTTGCAGGCTTAAATGTATTTAGTCTGTGATTCCCACTGAAACAGTGTGCTTGCCATCTAAGCCCACTTAAAACCCTCTAGCTGCCTGGCAAGTGGGTTTCAAAGCAGGTCCAGGATGGCAAAACACAATTGTTGACGCACCTGCAAACTGAGTGATGATGTAAAGGGGAGGAGGTAAGGGCCTTGCATTTAATTACAGAACTGAGTTAACAGTAGTGGCAATTATTTAGAGTCATCTAATGTTCTTACAAAGTAGTAGGACCGTAGAGTACACTTTTAAGCTATACTCTGGGAGCTTGTTAAGATAAAACATTCTGAATGGATATAGGGAAAACTTAAATAAGTAAAGTGTAGAATGGGTTGGATTTCTAGCAGCATACCCCCCTTGCCCTCGGCTAGAAAAGCTTGCAGACTTGTAACTACTTTACCCTGTCTTTTTCCCGCAATGTTACCACTTCCACCATACTCCACCTTTTCTCTTTAAACAAACAGGGAAAGACATCCCGTGCAGATGGAAAGACAGACACGACGGAGGGCAGATGTGGCAGTACACTCCTTAGTTTTACTGACGCCCACTGGAGCTCTACCAGAACCCCCTCATTCGAAAGATCCAGCTCTGCTTTTACTGTGGAGAGAGCATGGAGCCTCATTGAGAATGATCCGATCATTTGAGAGACATTTGAGTGACCAATTATATACTTCATGCTGCATATAATAACAGCTTGCAAAATACTAGCATACATAGACATGGTAACAGTGACCTGAAGATCATACTTACGAAACAGATATTGGTCTCGGGGACAATGTCAGAGAGTGAAATTGCATCTTCATTTGCAGAATGATCTCCCAAATGATCCCCTAGTGCTCCTGCCCCCACACTGACAGTGACAGAGAAAGGCAGGGCGAGTAAGTGGAACTGAAGCGTACGTGTTAATAAAGGTTAGACATCAAATGTGCGTAAAAGTTTAAGGGCGCTTCACATTAGGTCAGTACTGTGCCCGAATATGATCCCCCCCCCCCCCCTGGGCCGGTCAGCATTCACACTAGTGATGTTGTACACTTGCATCATCATGTAGTTACACTTGCGTCATACTGTCGCTCACATAGAAAAGTTCTCAGATCCCAAGGCCATACAATGGAGTTGGCTTTCACACTGTACCTTCTTTAATTCATATGTTGGTTAACATTAAGGTGTAAGGAACGATCCTCTCGCCTGCCTTTCCTTCCAATTGTGGGGCAGTTTAGAGGATCAGATCGGCGCGTGCTGCACGCATACAGAGATTTCGAAGGGGACAGGTGGAGGTATGGATATTTTTGTCTGCCCAAATTTCAAGAAGGAATTTAATTTCTGCAGTTGGCCAGAGATCCTTTCACAGCCGTATTTAAACGTGATCAAACCAATCGATGAAGTTCACTTCTGTGTTTTGGTACGGTTAGCTTTCACACTCGATGTAAAGCCTACTCGAGTACATTTGGACCGTACTCAGACCACCTTTTCAAGTGGGCTTGGGCACGGTATGTTCATCAGTACCCGGGCACGGTACAGAGTGTTCACACTATTCAAACAAACTGGACTTTGGGATCAGGTGTACTCGAATCTGCGCCAGAGTCCCTAGTGTGAAAGCCCCCTAAGTGTAGTGGTTTGTGTTATGGGCGGCTCAGGAGTGCACCCCATCGTTCCATTACCTGAGAGTAGCACCGTAGTCTTTGTCTGTGCTTGCGGGTTTGTGCACCTCCACTCCCACAGACCTATAAAAGGAAAGTGGAGTGGTGAAAAAACAGGACGAAAGCCAGAGCAGCTGGTGAAGTGCAAAAAAGTAGGGCTTACTGTAGTGGAGGAGAGGAGGAGAGTCCAGTGCTGCCCAGTGACGAGGTGGAGAGGTTGGCCTCGCCGTCAGCTGAACCCCCAGCCAGGGGAGGGGTCCTCGGCACCAAGTCTGGTCTGCCCGACTGCATGCCTGAGTACAATTAGGGGACAAAATAAGATGCTTAAATTAAAAGGTTTTTTTTATAAAATGTTCTTATCAGAATCACTTCAATATGTTCATTTTGTTTGTCCCTCCCTCCATTAGTCCTCACCGCTCTCTCCCGCGGTGTCTGTGCGCTTCAAGTGGGAGTGGTAGACCAGCTTGGAGTCGAGGGCAGAGTGCCCTGCAGCATAGGACTGGGGAGTGGGTGCTCCCAAAGTTGGCGCCCTCCTTAGTGCACCCTGAACCCCGCCGCGACTTTTCTTAGATGGGGAGGGCTTCACTGAGAGTGATGACAGGAACGAGAGAAGGCAAGGTAGAACGATTCAGGGTCAATAGGTTTACAACAAGTTTCAGATGTTGTAAGGCTAATATGTTAAACTATATCATTCTGCAGAAAAACAGGACCAAAATGTCAGCATAACTTACATGGAATTTTCCTAAAGACTGTGTTGCACATAAATTGCTGGAAGCGCTCAGCATAGAAACCTGGTCTGTGCACTGAGACCGTATCCTACAAAGGAGAGGCCAGATTAAACCTGACTGTGTATCATAGCAGCAGTATACAAGCGTTATGATGATGTACAGGCCCTTACCCCATCATGGACCAAGGCCTTCCATGAGTGCTCCAACTTTTTCACAAATCTTAAAAGAGTATGAAGCATGAAACGAGGGTCAACATCTCCAACATAATGGCTCAGAGTTATAAATAAACTATCAAGTCTGACTAGTTCTTTCTAAGGAACATGATTATCTGCTCTCTGACATGACTCCCAGAGCCTTCCGAGGCTCACTGACCTGTAGGACTGCAGGATGTCAATAATTCCAATGTAGACCAGCATACTCTCTCCTTTACTGTTCCGGGCCGGAATCCCCCCCATACTGAAATGTCAATCACACAATAACTGGATCAAATAGAGACGCCAAAGGTATAATGATTTTTTTTTTAATTATTTCACTGTAACTGCTTAAGGCCCCGATCAGACAGGACGCGTTTTGCAGATTGAAAAACGCGAGGCGCACTGCACTGCTCTGCTCTAACAGTGAACACAGAATTCATTTGCCGTTTGTAAATCGACATCTAAAGTGCCGTACCAATTTGCCTTCAGGCCAGATCTTTTTTAGTTGTATCGTGGTAACTGCGGTCAATGAAATCATAAAGCTCAGGGTATCCAGCGATAGCAACAACCAGTCTCTCCTTCATGTTTGTTTGCAGACTCGGTTGTAAACTTTAGTCGTCAGCAAAAGGGAAGTCCCGCTTCTCAATTCATCCAATTGGACAATGGGGAAAAACCGCACATGACGTCGGGCGATTTTTGTCTTGAGTTGAAGGTTTTTCAACTTAAGGCGTACAGAGTGCTCCTGCAAAAAAGTGGGGCGCACAGCGCACATAAGCAGCGCTCAAAACGCTTACTGCCTATATAAAACAACTGGAAAAAGATGCCTCTCACTGTAAAAACCGCGTCCTGTCTGATCGGGGCCTAAGAGTATATAAAACACTGACTGATCTTCAGAATCCGTGGCTCCCTTTCCCCGGGCCTCTCCCTGAATGGACTCCATTGCCGTGCAGTACAAACTCCTCTGGGCCTGGGGCCGGCGCTGGTCGGGAGTCACCGCGCCCTCAGACCCTCCACTGTCCCCCGACTGGCCACCGGCACGCTCCCGCTCTCGATTTGCCTGGTCCAGGTTGTGGATCCCCACCAAGAGACTGTAGTCCATGATCTTGAAACTCTGCAGGAGCTGCCAAAAACAAATCACAAATCTTATCCCATCATCATGCAGGGCTGTTTTCTTTCAAAAAACAAAACACACACAAAAAAACCCGAAGTTGATATTCACTGCAGGTCAAAAGAAGAAAAAGCATTAGTTGTCTGCCTTTCTATTTCAGCAGAACACCAGCAAATACTTCTATCCACCTCCAGCTATAAACCACACATTAAGACTTGTCTTACCAGGCAGTCCCTTTGGATGGTCTTGCTGAGGGCGTTGTAGTTGTCAGGCTCCAGCAGAAGTCCGTCTGGAAGGTCCTGTATAAAGTCCAGGTCTTTGAATGTAGGCACTGCCTTCTCCCTCTCCTTGGCTGACGCTCGTCTCTTGTAGGTGGACCCCTTCATGTCGTATTTAAGGTGCATGGGAACAGCACGGGGTAGCAGGTTGTTCATCACCACAATGCGGATATTCTTACCCCCGGCTTGGACACAGTAGAGCCCGTAGAACTTGGGTAGCAGGGTCCGCTTGTTCTGGTTTAGATTCTAAAGGGGAGACGTCACAGTGGCAAGCGGTTAATGTGACACAATGACAACAAAGTTCATTTACATAATTCACAGCCCTGTGGTTTCCCCCCACATGCTTTAGGTTTCACAAACACACCCATTTTAAAGCCTCAAGTAGTCCTACGCCCTTCGTTTGTAGACTTACCATGAAGTAACCTGGCAGGAGTTTCTGGAGGAACTCTGCCTCCTTGTGCTGCACAGTCTTAATGATGAACTCGTCATCACTTGAAACATAGAACAGGGAGCCACTGGCTCCAGAGTTTGACAGCTCGATCAGGGAATCGTTACAGAGGGAGTACTGCATGAATGAGAAGAGAAAATAGTTGATTTTCTGGCCACATAGCTAATGTAAAAATCACGTACCTGTGAAAATGTATATATTCATGTTTTAATCAATAAAACTAAAGAGAAGTAGCATATCAATACAAATGTCTTGTGTACTGACCAGGTAGTCATCTGGCCGGATGCCAAAGAGTTCCCTGAAGTAACGAAAGGCAATGGGAGCGTAAGTCTTAAAACGAAAGTCACTGTAGTGATGAGCAGGCGTGAGGTTACTTCCTTCACTGAGGGAGAAGAAAAAGACAAAATCAAAAATACAATATAAGAAACATACAGAAAAAAACTGTGATGTCACCTTTTTGAAAGGCTGCCATTTACTAACCCGGGGAAAAATATGCTTTCCACAACCACAAAGTCCTGCATGAGGACGTCTCTCTCAGCCTTCTGGCTCAAGCTGCCCACGGTGTGAGTGATGCCCAGCTGGATCGCTCCTTTCAGGGCTGAAGACGTGGTCTGGAAGGGAGGTCAGAGAGACAGAAATGCAAGGGATCTGGCACGTCAGGTTACATTGATTCATTATTCATCAACGTGTGTCCACAAGCTGGTGTTTGACCTTTGGCTTCTCCTAACCTTTTTGTAGGTGGTCTCTCCCGTGGTGGTCTCCACACCTCTATGTCCGATGGTCTTCTTCATACTCTGAGCAGTGCCTGAAGACCCAGGCATCTGAATCAGGGAACGAGGCCAGTGTTTAGCAAGCTTATACATGCACATAGGTAAGACAAGCCAGTTTATTCCCTTGTCGTTCTTTTTGTTTCTTGAGAAAATGCACAGTAAACAAGACAATCAAAAACCGGTTTTCCCTCTATGACAAGGTTTCAATTTACTGTGTCAACATTGGCTTCACAAGGATTGAAACAGTTAATCAAATGTGTAACACATCACTTGCATAGGGTGCAACCAAAGTTTCCTCCTAAAAATATTCTTACTTCTGGAGATGCCATTTTTCCGGGACCACTGTACCCTGTGGGAAAAAATGTCAAACACATCAATTAGAAAATTTAAAAAAAATGATAATAGGCTGAATTTTCTTTGAAGTACTGATGCTAAGTCTTAATAGTCATCACTCACACTAACAACCAGATAAAACTTTGGAAACCCACACAAATGCCAAACCATCCACTCTCATTCTGTGGAGTTCAAGTACTCCAAAAAAACACAACACAATTGCTTTTCTTAACATTGGCGAACTCAGCGAGAGAAGGTTTGATTTGTGGTTAATTAGTTGCACTATTTTTAGTATTTTTTCTCTGTCCTCTGAGAGTCATGAAATGCAGGCATAGGCAGTGCAAATGCTGTTCCCAATACCAGTATTGCTATAACTTGAGCCTAGCCCCCATGAGCAGGCTGCTCTAGATTCGCCAGCGATGGTTCCCTTGAGAACTCTGTCTATTACAACCTCTCATCTAATAAGGCTGCTTTTCCCCATCCAAACTGGCATTGAAGGCAGTTCACTAACATGCTATGCTGGCTTTTCATTAACAACACAGGCTATTGTTGGTGACCACTTCTTTCTTGTCCGAACTTCACACAAGCCTTTCCCTCTAACAAGTCAGAACATCTATTTTGCAGTCAGGCTATGAATGATAAAGCTCTCCATATGAGTGTTGTGCAGGGAAAACATGATGTCATTATTAAATGGTTGTCAACTAACTTAAAAACCTAGGTGGGAGACACACGCCACATGCAACTGGGGAGTCCTTATAAGTAATTAAATAATGCATATTAGCGTAACCTCGAGGTAGTCCTATAAGTCTGAAGAAAGTATGAGAAACAATTAAAAAGTATCAAGTATTGTAGTTAACATGGGAACTAGGACTATGAGGCATACACCACTATAGCACACCACCTACATGGATAGAACAGATATGCATATATGTGTCTAAAGCCCCAAATATTTTACGTCTTTTACTCCACTAAGGCCAAAGTCAGGCCAAATCATACATAGGCAAACACGCACACCAACCCATGCTAGTACCTCGCTGCAATGCTCTTCTCCAGAACTGCGTCCTAATATCTGTTGAGGAAGATATAGTCAACCTGAGGCAGCTATGTTTACCCTTTGTGACATTGAACTATTTTGCTAGAGTAATGATGTGTATTTGCCAAAATGTGTGATCTGCATCTTATAGGCCTAATTCTGATGAGGAACATATATGGTCAACCTGTGGGACAGGTGTTTACCCTACACTATTTTGACACCCTAATTATGTGTATTTGCCAAAATGTGTGATATAGGTCAATATTATTAACAAAGAAAAATTGCCTGGCCTTGCAAAGAAATCACAGAGAATTATAGATCCTTGCTATTTGTGACACTCTGTAAACAGTATGTATAGTGTTACTGTTAATAACAGTGTTAGTGGACAAGCAACCTAGTGCAGGCAGTGTTCGGTGAGATTCCACTAGCTAACAACGTTGGCTCACAAGACAAGTCTCATCATGAGATGTACATTAGCTAGCAAACTACTAGCTAACTAACAAACCAACTTTTCCTACTCACCCAAATGTTAGCTTTTGCTAATGTAGTGAACATGTTGCGAACTGTTAACATTCGCTAGCCAAACATCCCATGTAGCTTTGAATAGCAACCAGCAACTCAACCTGAACGATGCTTTTAAAGCACCTATAGGCAACATTTTTATAAGTTAACGGATTATCAATGCATTTATTCTGATAGCACATTGTAATGTCTATGGGAGAATGAAAAAATTGCGGTTCAGCTCAGTCCTCTTGAAGTTTCAATATTTAACACTAATTTTGTATGCCACCGGGCACGATCTCCTGCAAAACTGTGACAAATGTGCTTTATGTCACAAGGAAGTGCGTCGTTAAATAAGGAAAAGATGACCATACATGGGCTACTTTCGAATTCTTTATTTTGCTTAGGAAGGTTCCTAACTGAGTAAAATTACCAAGAAGTAAGTGGCAGCCATGATAAGTGCTGTTGAAATTCTCTAATTGCTAAGGAAAGGTGCGTCAATGCTTCCTCACTTATGTACTTCAGCATAGGATCCACTGGACCATCCTTCATGCAAGGAAAGGACCCAATGCCACCCCACAATTCTTTGCGGTAACAACATTTAGAGCAATACACCATTCGGCAGTTCACAAAACGATTTACATCACCGACAAGGGATGCAGATCATATGGTTGTTTATTAAACATTTTCCATCTTATGCCCTAACTTGCTAAAATGCATACGTTTTGAACTGTCAACATGTTTGAAACTTAAGTAAGATTATATGTATCGTAGTAGATTTGTATGCCTAACATGTTATGCATATCATGCATACATTTAAGAATTATTTAATACAATCTTATGAATTGGCATTCATGGCGATGAATATGAGTTGACAGGGAGATGAGGACGTGAGCAGCCATTCTCAATTTAAAATCCATCCATTTCATTTCTCTTTTGTTACTGCATGGTAGCCTTTACCAATATTTGCTTTTTTATTTGAATTCCGACCTTGGTAATGAAGTAATCATTTTCACTGGCTCGTGTACGTTTGGCTCCTGTACCTTTATATAGCCTATAAACAACATGGCAGGAAAGCAGGGGACGAAGTAGAAGTGAGATGCGCTTTTAGTCCATATTCAGGACATTGTAGTTTCACTATGGAATACCCACGTCAATGACGTTACATCGCTTTAATTACATATAACCTAGTGTAAGTGCAGTTGGATTCCCTTAGCATCGCCATTGTCTTTTTCTAAGTCCCCTTCATATATTCTCTTAACCTCATTACGTTTTTCCTCGGGGTTAAGGAAAAGTACATAGGGAAAGTAAATAGGACAGTCTTTATTAGGCCGAGCATTGGAGTTTAGTCGTTGATGTGCTAGCCAGATGCAGTGACCACGAGCATTCTGCATGTCTTCTGAGCAATGCCGGTTGGGAAAAATAATTACACTAAGCAAACTGTAGCCTGTAGGGGTCGCCAAAATAATCTCCTACAGATAAACTGCCTCTAGTAACTTATTAGCTAACGCTTGACGCCAACTAATTTAATTTGATCTGCATGACAGTTTAGTGTGCAATCTCTAAAATATCTTATAGTTCGAGAATTCGCTATCTGGATAGCCAACAATAAATATATATTTCATGTAAGCCACCATTTTAAGACAAAACTTTTAACATTATGGTAAACTTAATGGTTGTACCGTTATATGGTACGCTCAAAAACAAACAAAAAACGTTTAATAGCTAGCTAGCGTTAGCATAACATTTAGCAAAGTAATGTTAGTTAACTTCCTCCCTCACAAACCTATGAAGTAACTTCTGGAAAAGTGCCTCTTCAGCATTAGCTAGCAACAACATATCGTTAGCTAACATTAGCCGTTTGCTTCGCTTGCTAGCTGTTACTTTGTTACTAACGTTAGCACTGACTAGCGAAGGTACCAACGTTGGCTGAGTATAATCGAGCTCTAAGCAGTTACCCAAAGCTAGTATGCGGGAAAAACACTCATAACCTAACGTTGGTTAGCTACGGATATCTAGATTATTTTCGCTTCACTTCCAGGGAGATAGCATTCTATGTTTAATTAGGGAAGGCGTATTATTTAACATTACCTGCCGGGGCAGTTGAACCCGAATCGGCCGATACAGCGGTCGCCATTACAGCAAGCTTGCTATGGTTTGACTGCACAGCAATCAAGCAAGAGCTGTCTATGAAACTTGATGCGCGGTTTCTGCTGGCACCTCAGCACCACCTAGTGGCAGCACATTTTTACATCATAATATTAGACTTAAAAATCCTTTCCCGGTTATTAAACTAATATAGCCTGGCTACAATAACTCCAAGTAACATTTGACAAACAGTTTACAGCTTACAGTTTCAAGAAAACCAAGTTATAAAAATCCAAATTAAACAAGACCGCCCAAAATATAAACAAGTGTTTACTGTACAATCATGCCCAATACCTTACAGACAACATAAAGATACAAGGCACATGTTTATATCCCCATCATGTGCTGAAGGTACCCCGATCATTTCGTTGACCATAGGGGACCTGGACTTCAGTTTAATGCTGGGAAGGATGGACATGCAGGATTTACATTCTAGAGTTGATTCAGTGTATAATATCTGATGTTACTTTTCTTTAACAGGGCACTGCTGGAAAAAAATGCCTGGTCTCAAATGGTTACCCCTGTAATCTAAATAAATAAAACATGTATCCTAAATGTGCTGTAGCCTAGCAAAAATACCAATGCAAAGAGCAAAACATTTTTAACTACATTGAGGTCAAAAGGCACAAAAGGGTATACAATTTTATATTTTTATTGATGTTGGCAACTCTGAAAGACAATACAAAATACGTTCAGCTGGAAACTTTATTAAATAAGGAATACATTTACAGACAGAATGTTAAAGTCAGCTACTGCAAATAGTGTATTATTTTTTTACATTCAACTTTAATTAACATTCTGAGTCATGCTGGCAAGTTATGCCCACAAAAGAATGGAATCAATATTACAGTAACTACTAATAATTGTTGTAGGTAGAGTGTTTAGGAAATACGGAAAATCTATGTGTGATAAAAGTTTAAAGTCAAGCCACCCATTTTGTTATCCCAAGATCATGGGCAGCAGTAAGAGGGTTAGAGCAGAGGACACATCTTCTTCCTCTGTCGAGGCAACTTGGTTGTCCTAGCGATTTCAGGTGTGAGTAGGTCGGAGAGGCATTTGGGAGTGTCTTGGGAGGTGGTGGTGCAACATTCAAATATGATGGAGGAAGGCTTCATCTGACTGCACTCAAACTCTAGCTGATGCACAAGCTTCCCAGATTTGAAAGAAAAAAATAGAAAAAATTGAAAATCCTTTACATTTGGAAAATGTTTTACCATAATGAACAATACAATATCTGGCTGCTCACCTTGTCTAGAACACATGATGTTCTGAATTCATCCGATAGAGGGCAGCACGGATTCACAACATTTTTTAAGAAGGCTACGGGAGACCTAACAGTGCAAATAGAGCATACATGTAAAAATATTTGTACGTATCAAATCATCCCCAACCCACCTAATCATACAATATATTCTGCTTTCACGTTACAATGATCAAAAGTCAAGTTAACTCAAGGGGATGTCAATAAATACATTTGAAATAAAACTTTCTTGGAAGAAAATCTAGCCAGAAATCAAACCTTCCAGGAGAAAATGTGAGATTATGATATATTTTAAAGCATGACTTTGATAATGATGGGTGTTTTCCTCAGTGGATTTCCAGCAGTGACAAGAAGGAAAAACAAAACAAAACTGAGGAGTCCTTCAAAACAAAATGTGCACATAAAAGCAGATGCAACAAAATATTCTTACTGCTTCTCGATGACCATGTCAGTTTCACATATCTGACCGAGGTTAGGGTCTAGAGGAGTCGCAGCAGATGTTGATACTCTGTGGTAGCCTGGGTGGGGGGCATGGGAGGAAAAACAGTTGTATCTCTCATCCCCTTCCTCTGTCACGCAACATGGGAAACGGGATTTACCCCCTTTTTCTTCCCTACAAAACTTGTCCATCTCCTTCCGCCACTATAGCAAGGTAAGAGAAAGGACGGGAAAGGCGGACAGGGAGAGAAAGAGTGGCAAATTATACAAATACAGAATTTTGATGATGATCACTGCTAATGTATGCATGACTAAACCACCTTCTCATCAGCACAGGTGAGGGTATCGTCCTGCCCCTTGCAGCAGGTTTTGAATCCCTTTTCCACACGGTTAACGGCCTTTGATTGACGGGCAAGCCAACTATAGCCAGTGCCTAGCAGGCACTTGGGGAGGTAACGAGGGCGGAATTTGCTGAACCGGCAGATAAGTTGAATATTGATGGCAGTGGGTCGTCCAGGTGGAAAGCTGATGCTCACATTACGAGGAGATATTAGTGGTTTCCTCTGCCCTCCCCTGGTGCTTCGGGGGATTAACTGAGGACTAGAGAAATATGTAAGTCATCAATTTGGAATCTCTTGAGAGAACTGCAATTTAAAAAGGTTACTGTAGCACAGCATTTAAACCTTTACACATCACAGAATGTCTATCAATCTCACTATGTACCTCTGACAGGTGATAGGGTTAAAGGTGAATCCTGGTAGAAGAGAGGCCAAGGGGACGGGGGTTTCCTCTTTGGGCTCATATGTGGGATTTGGAGCCTTACTCTGAAAGCATCTCATTCGAACCTCACCACGTTTTTTACAGCATGAGTGATGTGACATCTTCACAGAGAACTGCTCTCTGCAGAAAGCGTTCAGCGAGCTTTCCCACTGAATTTAAAAAAATAAAAACAAGTTACAATAAGTGTATGGATTAAAGCCAACAAACTCACATACAATGAGTATGCATTGCTCATACACTGATAAATGCTAGGCACAAAATAAGTGTGTATGGAAAAGTTAAGTGGTAAAAACAAATTAAACATAAATAAATTAATGTAATGGAAATTTGGCCTTTGAGTTCCGGGACTTCCATTCTTGCTCCTAGACAGCTCAATCACCAGATGCACAACATAGGGCTTGTTTGTTGTGTCTATCTGTGCTATCTTCTACGTCTTAACAGATATGTAGGCCCCTTATTTCCATAGAAACATACGATACATTGTCTCTTTGAGAATAATCTGTCCTGATACAAGGTCAGGG
Organism: Galaxias brevipinnis; assembly: GCA_036023535.2. Lineage (NCBI taxonomy): Eukaryota > Metazoa > Chordata > Actinopteri > Galaxiiformes > Galaxiidae > Galaxias > Galaxias brevipinnis. The sequence goes on from JAVQIZ010072460.1 coordinate 30,903, forward strand.
CCAATGACACAAAACACAAAAACACACTTGAGCCAAAACACCCACCACGCAGTAACCATAACATAAAATAAACCTATATTTGCTATGACTACTCACCGCCTGTTTGACACAACACAGTGTAACTTCCTGCCCCTGAGTCCAATGTTCTTGGCAACACATGTCAAACCACGACTCCACATGGTTAATAGCATTTCCCTCCATCATCAGCCAGGAGAAGCCAGTTTGGGGGAGGGAGTGGAGAGGGTACCGGGGACGATGTCTACCATGGAGACAAATAGCCTCGAGGTTGGCATGGGTCGGCTGGCCAGGGGGGAAGAGAACAAAGTCCAGGAATGACCGAGAATGTGGCCCAAGCTGCCCAACAATAGGCTGACCTAAGAGGAATGAGTTGGGGATATGTATTAATGTGAGTAAGTAAAATTTAAGTAAAATTGATAAAATAGTAAAATCACAAAAAGGAAAAAGGATGACAATAGTTTAAATACCTATGAATCAGTAGTGGTAAATTAACAAAGCTGGAAAGCAAACCCAGAATAAATAGTTGTTGTCAATCTATGTAAACAAAACTAAAAAAACACACCTTTTGGCTCAAAAGCTTCTCTGGATTTCTCTAGAACAGGCCATAGAAAAGAGGCGAAGTCAAACAATGGCCAACTGTCAGTATAGTTTTGCATGTGCCCAATGGCTTTTGGTACTGAAGCCTAGTAAAATAGTATGCATACCATTTTTCATGATGGCTTTTATTATGTCTCGGGGATCCATCGGTCTCTGCTCTATGTGACATGAGAGAGAAAACATGCTCAATTGATCAATGTAACATGTTAAATGTACATAAACTGTTAGTCTGAAGTCATTATTGTTTAGGGATATTTAAGGTTGATGAGCCACCTCACAGCATCTAGGCCTAATTGGGTCGAAAGTAGGCTATAAGTTCTCTGTCAGCACAGGCATCTAAAAATTACCGGAAAACTCATGGATGGGCACTTCTTTCTGGAGAGGCTCAGGCTGACTCATCTCTAAAAAGATACACATAGAACAAACAGTAAGCTGCAGAAAATACAGTTTTAAAATGCACATAGGCAAAAACCCTTGGCACACGCAGACTTAAGTTTACATACAAACCTAGCATGAGTTCGTCAAAGTCAATCTCACGTTGCTCCATGCCAGCCCAATCTAAAGAAAATGTGCATTTGATTCACACACGCACAGGCACACATTAATACAGAAAAAAAGACTCGTGTAAACACACACACATACACACACACACACACACACACACACACACACACACACAGACACACACACACACACACACACGGACACACACACACACACATAAACAAACAAACCACACAAAATCACAATTTTATTTATTTATTTTATTTTTTATTTTGACCATGTAATAATAGGCATGTAAATAATTTCTTTTAGGATGCCTAGCCTTAGCCATTTTGTTTTCTGGCAAGTCAAAAATGCTATCGATAAACCGACAGAGCATAAAATAGCGTTTACGAACCTTCATTTGCGTATACGCAATTCACCAGAAACGCACCCAAACACGCAAGAGACCAAAACCAGCCCATTACTTTTGGAGTGCGATCCTTTACTCGGTAAATACAATCCTTTCTCCGTATTCCTGTATCCAAATATAGTAGTAGGATAGCTATCCACGTGTCCAAGAAAATACGCTTCACGTACAGCAACTCTTCTAAGTTTCACTGTTAAGTGTTAAAGCTGTCTGCAAACTATAGTCAAGCGTACGTTAAGGTCGGCCAGAATCATGGAAGTTATGTGATTTAAGAACTCTTGAGGCGGAGTGAGTTGTTGAGGGAGGGAGAAAGTTTGCACCATGAGTCATTCTTCTTAAATCTTGTGGCAAACCGATTACAGGGGAAAGGAATACAAATAACCTTTCACGGTGGTGATCAACTTCGGGCACGTGATAGTCAAGCATTTATCATTATTATTACAGTAAAGAAGCGGCGCTGCAAATGTAGCGTGGGAATTAAAGATCTATGATTTACAACAATCTGTTTTGTTCTGCGAAAAGAACTAAGAAGTATGGGTATAGGTTTAGCTCTTTAACCCATGGACAGGCTATTAAACTGTCCTTGACTTCATAAGGTAGGCATATGCCTCTTAGTTTATTTTTGAAGGTATTAGTGGGTGTGAGGTTTGGGGTGTTTTACTAAAGGTATTTAAAATGAAGGTTTAGAAACATAGAAGTGAATGCTTGTAGTGTCACACAGATTAGAGATCGAATTAATCAGCAATGTGAATTTTACTTGAACCAGTGGCATATTGTATCTTGTCATCTACTGTAGCCTATGTCACACACAATAAAGACATTTGTTGTTTGTTTATGTTCTGTGTTCCGAGTTTATGTTCAGTGTTCTGAGCTCCTAGTTCAGGGTTACCACTTCCTCATAGATTCCACTGTAAAACAGCTGACTGACCGCCATGGAACCACCCTCCTCCTCATCACATTCTGCTGCTTCTTGTATCTTTACTACATTGCAGAAAGACAGGAGGTGTTAAAACACTGAAGCGCACTCACGTTCCAAGGTCTCAAGAACCAAGGTCTTGTTTATCTGCTATGTTTTTGTCTGTGTAAGCCATGCTGACCTCTTACTTTTTAACCGATATGTGTGTGCCATCTCAACAAAGACAGTACTATCTGTGGTTATTACAACAAGTGATTTCCTCAAGGTCTTGAGGAACTGTAAAGGGGCCTGTTTGTCTTGTCCCTAGCCAGACATTTCCTCCAGACAGGTCAGAGAGCGCCGGATGACATACCAAACCAACCCTCTAAGGGGCTGTAACTGGCCTCTAAAAGAACTGGGGAGGATTAGTTAGAAGATGTAGTAAGAAGATAGCAATATATTGCTAAAATTGTGCAGAATTGTGTGCTCAAATAATACAGGGACTTGAAGATGTATAACTGTTAAACTTTATTAGTAAAATATTCACAGGGTGGTTTAGAGTCCTGGTCTGACTAAATAATTCAGGGTTAGAAATTTTTACGTAGAATGTAAAACAATGAAGAGCCTCTGCAATAGATCTCTGGAGCTAGTTGTAACAATAGGTAAAGATGTTTGGCATATAGTTAGAAGTCCATGGGTTGGACATATTCCTTAACTAAGCATTACAAGTAATATATCAGACTCTAAAGATGGACACTCAAACTAGTTGCTCACTAGTTATGAGTAGCACCCTAAAAATTCAAAGATAAAATATAAATATATATTAACAGTATAAGCGTGTACATTTAATCTGTAGTGTTATGGAATGAGATTTGTGCCAAAAGTCTACAAAAGTAAAAGCAAAATCCAAAAGCAAAAAAAGGAAAATCCAAAAGCAAAAAAAGACAATCCAAAAGAAAAACAAAAATCCAAGCGAAAAATATAAGAAAACTATAAGCAAAACTAAAATCTATAACA
>JAVQIZ010072468.1:0-11682 GCA_036023535.2 Galaxias brevipinnis
CTCTTTTTTCCTCTCCTCTCCTCTCCTCTCCTCTCCTCTTCCCACTTTTTTCTCTCCTTTCCTCTCCCCTCTTTTTCCTCTCCTCCTCTCCTCTCCTCTTCTCTCCCCTCTCCTCTCCACAGCCGGGGAGGAGGTGAGCGTCTACACCCTGGAGGAGTCCGAGTCGGAGGGCTGTGGAGACAGCAGCACGGTGTCCTCCTGGTCCTGCCGGGGCCTGTCTGCCGTCCTCCAGCCTCTCTCCGGGGAGGGCTCCCTGGACGGGGGGCTCCACAGGGCCACCAGGGTGCTGTGCACCTGGGCCGAGGGGGCCGTGCTGCGGCCCGGCCTGGTCTACGTGGTCAAAGCCTTCAGGCCCGAGGTTGTCCGCTCCTGGCAGAAGAACTTCCCCGGCAGCACGGCGCTGCAGCTGTGTCTCAGGGTACGGGACGTGGCTCGGCCGCTCCCCACCCCCTCGCTCTGGCAACGCGCGCTACGCTTACTCTCCTGGAGGACGCTTCAACGTCCGTTTGTGTCAATATTCTCTTTTTGTTCTTCCAGGAAATCCAGCAGCAGAGAGCGGCGCAGAAGCTGATGCACATGTTTAACCAGGTCAAGCCGGAGGACCTGCCCCATTCCCCCAGGTCTGTGTCTGGCTGGTCCACCCAGAGATAGACAGACAGCAGGACTTAGTAGTATAATAGACTTGCTGAAATGTAAATAAAGGGTTTGATTATGCATACATATGCCCATGGACATTTGTGTTAGGCTTTCTAAGTTGATATTTGACAGTGAAAGGTGTCTGTTTTGGGTATTTATGTGTGTGTGTGTGAGTGTAAAACGTGCTTGTTGATCCGGTTTTCCCGGTGTGAGTCAAAACCATTTCCTTCCCCCTCCCTCCCAGGTTTCTGGAGGTGTCCCTGGTCCTGTGGCACTCGGACGGTCAGTGGCTGACCATAGAGAGGAACATGCCGGGGGACTTCAGGAAGTACAACAACAACACGGGCGAGGAGATCGCCCCCTGCTGTGGCCTGGAGGAGACGCTGCTGGCTTTCTCCCACTGGACCTATGAGTACTCCCGCATGGAACTGCTGGTGCTGGACATACAGGGTTTGTCGGCGGCCCCTCTCTCCGTGTTTCCATCTCTCTGTCTCTATATGCATCTGAATGGCTTGGGTTGAACTATATTCTGTGTGCTTATCGTCTTTGACAGGAGTTGGAGAGGTCCTGACTGACCCGTCAGTGATCAGAGCGGAGGACAAAAGGTAGTTACCTTACTGATATGGAATCCACCCACAATCATTCTTGTGATGATATTTGCATAGGCTAAATAGGCCCCCTGGTTTAGTTCAGTTAGAGTAGACCTTTGACAGTGTTCTTCCTGATCCCAGGCTCTGCGATAAGACATTTGAGATGGTTTGCCTTGTATGAAATGGCCTCAGGTTAAAAGCTACCACTTGAATGAACCTTGACCCTCTTCCTGCTCCCTGTTTTTTTTCAGTAACAGCAGCAGCAGCAGCAGTATCAGCAGCAGCAGCAGCACCAGCGGTACTGGTGGGGTCAGTGGTGGGGAGATGGTGTTTGGTCCTGCCAACCTGGGGGATTCCGCCATTCGCAGCTTCCAGCTCAAACACACCTGCAACTCCTGCTGCCAAAGGCTGGGCCTTACAGGTCAGAGGTCCCTTTCCTACCTGCACGCTACGCGTACGTCTCTGCACAGTCCAACGTGGATAAGATCGTTGTCGGTGTGCGCATGAGCGGGAATGTTTATTTCCACTTGATGTCGTCACTCTGGGAAGGGAGGGGCACTAGTTGGCTCGGAAAGGAATCCGTAACGACTTCAATTGAAAACAACAGCGCAAACAGCCAACTAATTAAACCAAGCGCGGCGTTTATTTCTATGACAACAGCGGAGTCGGAGGCGGGGGGCTGGGCCTTGTTCTGTACGGTGTGCAGTGCCGGCTTTGATTACGTATTAATCATGTCTTTGTGCTGGCGACGTGCTGCTGAGACATTAGCTTTGATTAGATATTAATTAACGTCTCTGGGTAGACACGAGACGCCACGATACCAGCATCTAGAGACCCTTCGGAAACTCGCTTGGAAAAAACAAACAAACAAACCCACCAACACGCAAACATTCAGACACACTCTGGTTTGATATTTCAAAGGTGCTTTTTTCCCCCCCCCCCCTTCTTCTCCCTCCTTGCCTTGTGTCCTCTCCAAGATTTTCCCCATCAAATCAAAACAAATTATTCATGATGAATACAGGGCCTTCCTCCCCGGCCTGTCAATATTCTCTTTCTAGTGGTAATGACGAGTTGTCGGCCTGCCATGCCTTTGAAAGATCTCCTTTTTGTTTAGTTTGGAGGAGGAGCGTGGATGGCGGCAGGAGAGCAGAGCCGGCATCAGAGGACGACGAAGAGGTCACCGTGACCAGGATGTAACCCCTGGAGCTGGAAACAGAGAATGCCACGCTCAGATACACACACACACACCTACACACACCTACACACACACACACACACACACACACACACACATATGCAAGCACCGTATGCAGTAGCTATGCATACAGACATAAGTGTTTTGTCCTAGCACTTAAGAAAGGAGACGGGATACATCTCAGGATGCTACTAGGTGGCCTGGCACTATATATCTCGAGTGATTATGGGTCAAAGACCTTCTGTCCTTTCAAACGCCTGTTTACACAGCGTGCACAAAGCTGTTTGTGGGAAAATGATGACTGGTTAGTCATTGGGTGTGACTTTGACCTTGTAGCCATTGTAATGAGAAAAGCTGTACTCACTGTGACTGCTTTATCTTGCACCAGAGGTAGTGTATCACAGTAAAAACAAAAGACGGAAAGAGGGCCTTATAGGCAACTTTATTGCCAACCCATAGAAACTGAACTGATATCCGTCTTGTCCAGTAGATTATTTTTGCGTTTCGATATTTGCTTATTCTATTCTCTCTGGGTATTTTCAAGAAATGAATGGACTTTTTAATAATATTTATTTTTGTAAACTGTCAATGCTAATATGAATCTGACTAATATGTATACACGAGTACTAATGTGATGTAAACACTACGCTTGATCAGGTTGAAGAAATTGTGTTGTTTTAAGCCATTGCATGTTAGTCTGGCAGGCAATAATTACGTGGTAAAACATAGTTTCCTTTGAAAGGTGTAGATCTCAACTGAAATATATACTGTATGGAGTTATTGGTTATTGTATTAATTGAAGCTGTATATAGTGATCCTGCTCAGGTTGTGGTTTATGGCCAGATCATATTTGTATTATATATTAATATTTTATAGTTTTATAAATGAGTATGTCATCTAATTTTAGAATAATATCATTAAAAATGCCATTTAAAGGCATGGGTATGCATGATGAGTAAATGAAAAGTTTATTAAAACGTACGAACAAAACGGTTTTCTAATAAAGAATCATTTTTGAAGTGTATGTGTCGTAGAAATAACCATACTGAAATGCATCCATAAAATTCCTTTATTTTTCTTCCCACAAAGAAATGTCTGCAAAAGCCATAAAATATAGAATTTAACAAAAAAATCACTTCAGACCTTCACTTCATATTTACAAATCGAAAGAGGAGACAATGAAAAGGCTCTGCACCACCCGGAACTTCTGCATGACTTCCTCCAGCAAACGCTTCAGAAGCACACATACATACGTACACCCACGCACTCACAAACACACATTTAAGAAGCCATTGGCCTTAGCTACATGTACTCTCTAGGAATGTAAAGTCAGGTCTGAGTTCAGAGCACAGAGCCTTTTCACCAGTTGAAAAAAAAGGCAAACATACAAACAGTTTAGTTTAATCAAATACACATTGCCTTGGAATTCCCCCTTTTTTTTTTATCAGTTATCAAGTAAACTCACACGGTAAAGCATCTATGTCCCATTTCGCCAATTCCTCTTCTCCTCTATGGCACTTGAAAAGAAATATTTCTTATTTTGTTTTATTACTCCTGTAAAAGAGATTCTGTATCACTAGGACCTTTCATAAGTGTTCTGGCTACAGATGCTACATTTATCCCACTTATGTTTGCTGAGACCCAAAGACATTCTAATCAATAAATTAAACAAGGTTTAACACTACTCCAATTGCACGCATACAGTATGTAAAGCATTAAGAAAGTTTACAAAGCATATCAGTAGAGCAATGAACTCTGTACCTCCTGTTCTCTTGCACACATCTCTCTCTCTCTCACACACACACCCAATATTATTGACACAGTGGTCACACACACACTAAAGTTGGGGTGGAGCGTATATGAATTAAGTGTATGAAATGTATTTTAACCAAGTATATAAAAATGTCGGCACACTTTGTCTGGCGGTCATGTTTCCTTGGGTTTGTGACGATGACCCGTTTCCTGTGTGCGTCTGTGATGTCTGTGTTCATGGAGTAAGAAGGCGTTGATGCGTTCAGCCCCTCACACTGAACAGGCTACTCCATAACATTCAGAATAAAAATGCCCTCCCCACATCCGTCCCACCCTCCAGGGCTGGCCTTCATACCATTTCAGTCAGGTAAATTCAAAACAGCTCTATCGTAGTTCTAACAAAAACAAAAAAGAAAAACAAACAAAAAAAGGAATACCTTACTATTGAGTTACCTAATCACAGATTTCAATATAACTTATATTTTCATTTTTAGTTTTTTTTAAATTAGCTCTGTTTATAGTGTTTCATATACAACCAGATCTCCTGAATTTACTGACCTAAAATGGAACTGAATTCCAATCCTATGTCCCACCCCAACCCATAACATTGCATGAGAAGAGAAAACACAAAAAAATGTTTCATGGCCTTGAAACGGCATGCAAATATAACAGAACAACAATAGGCTAATAGTAATAGAAGAGTAGTAGTCTTAATAATAATAATAATAATAATAATAATAATAATAGTAATAGTAATAAAAAATAAAAAATAATCTTACAATGCAAACATGACAGTAGTAAATGCTTCCAGTAGTTCTTATTGCTACAGTACCTTTACAGTGTTACTTTGCCCATCACTTTAACAGGTTTCTTCCTCCACCCAATCCCACCCCAAACCCCCCGATTCACAGTCTAGCAAGGGAGGGTCCAAATGACAAAGGACTTCTTAATATCAGCTTGAGTTGGGATGAATTCACTGTCTTACAGGTGTAAAAGGGGTAATTGCTAGCTTTTAAGTTAGCATTCTTTATTGTTCAAAATGCAAATCAACATAGTTTTTGTTTCTCAAACGCTACCATTCTATGCAGTGGTTTCACAATGACCATTACACAGATTTTGCTGTATTTTTGATGTAAATGGCAACAGTCAGTGGATTGAAAATGCACTTGGACAGTGAATCAATTCCCCTTTGCTCACACATACATTAAAGACAGACAAACATACTAATGAACACATCAAAACAGACAGGTAGACACACTCCAAAGCCTTGTCTGGGTAGGGTCCTGTACTGGGAGTTCCCAGTGCCATTACTCAACCCCCCCTCCCCTCCCGCCCCCCAAAAAAACATACATTTTATTCGCAAAAAAAATCTTAACATTCTCTCTTAATGCAAAGACAGTAAAAGAGCTGCTCCCTGAGAGATGCCGTGTAGTGCATCGAGACGTGAGTGATTGTCTTAACGAGCCTCTGAACCCTGGTCTGGGACAGGACGGAACACAGGGGGGGAGGAGGAGGAGGAGGAGGAGGAGGAGACGAAGGACTGGCTACAGGACTGAGTGACTACACAGGGAGAATGAAAGAAAAGGACTGTTCTTTAAGTACAGTGTGGTTTGGCAGATGGCGACCTGGACAATGGGACTCTGTAGGCTGTGAGAAGGTGGAGAATGTGTGGCTGCTTCGGTGTGTGTGCACACATTGAAATTGGTGGTACGGGGACTTGGCCACAAACACAGCGATAGAAATACATTTTAAAAATTAGATATTCAAATATACCTCGGCAGATCGCCAATGTCTGTGCTCCTAAGTAACACTTTGGATGAGCGCATTTACGGGATTCTGAATGGAACATTTGAAAGGTTTCTTAAAAGAAGTGTTTTATGTTCTGCCTTACAAAAGCAATGCATCTGAGGCATCTAGTGGCTGAAAATAGAACTGCAAACAGTCCATAAAAAGTCCTTAGATCTCTAATAATACATGCAGTCTAATAATAAAACAAGCCAAATAATATGTCTAAACATATCACAGAGGGTGCTGGTGGCCAATAATTCAAATTCCTAAAAATACATCTCTTAACAAACCAGCAGAATGTGTAGAAAAGGGCCTGATTCTTTATAAACGAAGGAATGTAATGCCTAATGAAATAGAAATAACTACTACCATCACACTAACTGATTGTCTATCACAGGTTTACTTTGAGGGACCCTGTATAGTATTGCAACAGTGAAACTGTGTAACTACCCTGTTTTTCCAGAAAGAAGTTTTAAAACGTCTGTCAAGGAGTATAAATCTTAAGCCCATTTTAATATGCAGTGCACGCTCCAAGATCTGTTTTGACTGAAAAAATTTGTCGATGAATGGAATGAAACATAGACAGGCTACAAAGAGTATATCTAATATAGTGCATTCTAGTTTGAAGGGCTACCCTGTGCTTCAAAGGGGTCAGAGGAGGAACCCCGACATATAGGAGTAGGCAGTGTTCTAGTTATTGCTTCTTGGCGGGGGTCCTTCATATCAACCGCCCATCGAGGTTAGGTAACGTGGGCCTAGATTGTGCAAAATGTGACAAAGGGGAATGAGGACATCAACTTGTTAAGATGTTAAAACAATTGGTGGGTTGCAAGCAAAATGGCTTCTGCTAGTGTATACGCCAAGAGATACAGTGAGATATTTTTAGCGCTTTGCTGCACAGACCCATCCAATCATTTTAGTTCTAATCAAGCGTGCAGGTCTTTTTTGGGAGAGAAAAGGGGCGGTTTTGGGTTAGGTGGGGTGGTGAGGAGGGAAAGAGGCAGGGTAGCTGAGAGGTCCTTCTAGTCTCTGATTGGGTGATTCTGATTGTTCGATAGCAGTCCCATCTACGATTGGACGGTTTTTATTGCAGCGACAAAATATGATTGACAAGTTGGCATACTGCCAAATCCTTTTCTCGCAAAATAGAATATTTATGCAAGTATATATCTTCACATTGAAAGGTAGTGACTGTTTTTTTAATCCTTCATTTTTTTCTTTACAGTTCTATAATTAGTAGAAGGATTCAATACCCTCTTTTTTACATAATAATATTAAAGCCCAGACAAGGCTTTTTATCAACAAACCCAAATCAATCCCAGATTTGACCCCAGTAGTCTCATTTTAACTATACAAATTCTGTACACATAAAACTATCAAATAAAAATAATAAACATAGACAAGGTACCGTCAGCCACATTGCCGCTTCAGCTTTAAATTAGGACTAACTTAGACCAAGGAGTAATACTGGAATTCGCTCTGTACTAGAATATCTACAATAGCTTTTCTGAATCCACACTAATCCCTCCCCCATTCTCCTTCAATATTACAATATCGTTGCATTTGAATAATAAAAAAAGGACATCAAATCAAAAGAAAACTTCAAATATAAACAAATTAACTTACCCAGTTTTTTTTTAAAAGACAGCTTAAAATGGTTGCTAGTTTAAAAGTCTGTACATTTCTGGTCAGTCAGTTTAGGAGGGCATCTTGGTCGCTGTTGGGTGCGTTTGATTTTTTTATATACATTCTTCAGACTGTATCGGTGAACGGGGTCGGGTAAGTGCTGGACATTCCTAGAGTTTGGGGTAACTGTGAGTGTCTGGATGGCGTTCCACTGGACTGGGCGGGGTCCGGGCTTTGCGGTTGCCACGGCGATGCGATTGGAGCGGGCTCGTTCGCCGACTCCTCGCGATGGCCCTCCCCTTGCGTTGGCCCGACCACACCCAGTCACTTGGGCATGACCATGATGGAGTTGGCGTCGGGGTTGAAGAGTTCTTTGTAGAGCGGAGGGAAGAGGACGTTGACCGTCTCGGGGTGGAGCAGCTGGAAAGCCTGCAGCTCCTCTGTGTGGAGGGTGCAGAGCGCCGACAGAGTGGGGATACGGCTTATCAGCTAGAAGGGGGGGGGACAGGACGGGAGGAGAGAGTCAGACCCAGGGAACTGTCCTCAAACACATTCCTATACAGTCCTCATAGCAATATAACCTCAAATAACCTTACAGAGTTTATATTTAGTCACCAGACTGTTTTACAAGCCTATTATCTTTATATAATAGCCTAATAGACCGTTTGTTTACAACACCATTGCCACCCGTGCCAGCATGTCCCTGATATGAGACTGGGACTATCAGACTGTGAGATCAGGACGTTCTGTCTACATGGGCCTGGACGGGGGTCAGTGTTAGGGCACAGCCTCACCTTGGCCAGGGCGTCCTCGTCCATGTGGTTCTTCTGCATGATGTGCTGCAGGGCAAAGTAGATCTTCTCCTGGAGCTTCTGCACCTTCCTGGGCTCCATCAGCCACGGCCGGTCTGAGGGAGGAGAGCAAGCAGACACACACTTCACCACAGCGGCTCAATCCCGTCCTTTTGGGGGGGGTTTTATCAGAGGCATCCCAATCCCAATCCCAATGCACCCAAATGTTTTGAGGGGGCACGGTTTCATAAGTCTGTTTACTACATGCCACTGTGGCGTATTTACATAACACTACGGACTTGACTTCAAACCACTGTCTCAAACAATCGAGGGGGCACCCTCAGTGTGAATGGGGACGACGCCTCTGGTTTTAATACATACACATACTGATAACTACACAAAAATACATATATACAAATATATAAATTCTACACATTATATAACTGATCGAGGAATGCTAATCCTATTTTAATCACCCCCTCCCCAACCCCACTATGTGACCGGCGTGTCCATCCACGGGTGTGCAGCTAGCTAGTTAACTCTGCTAAAGTCTGCGTTGGAGAATCCCATGGCGACGGTCGCTGACTGACCTGTGGAGATGAGCACGGCTGCAGAGAACAGGCCGATCTCCTCTTCGGTCAGCTGCAGGGCGCACAGGCTCTTGGCGAAGTCGAACACGGCACTGACCAAGTCATCGCAGCCTAAAGAGGCGACGAGAGAGAGGCTTAACAACAGCGAAGATGCATAGTCATTGTTAAACACACAACAGAGGTTTTCCCAGACATAACGTGGTGTACTCCGTGAACTGAGATAAGGTGAAAGGAATTTGAGATGAGAGGAGGTGAGAAAAATGAATAGTTTACCTAGTGCTTTGAACATCTGCATGCCCCCGTATTTGCCTTCAAACAGCACTGTGTTGTTCATGGGGTTAAATGCCCTGCACATTCTCACCAAGACCACCTCCAGACAACCTGACAGGGCAACATCAAGGTAGATCAGAAAACCTGGCTACAGACACAGAACGTGGTGTCAATAGAACATATTAAAACCTGACACCCAAATTGTGTTTATTTTATATCACACTTCACTGGTCATGAATCATATAGTTCTGTAGTAGTTATCAGAGAGTTCCTTGTCCCATATGTGTTTCCTGCTTCCGCACGGCGCAGAGGAAAACGCCACGCAGACGAGGCTACTGGGTAGACCATAATTTGAATTGAAGCAGGCACAGAACGGGAAGGAGCGCAAACACAAAACGCCATCTCCACAAGCTACGCTTCCCCCACGTGGAGGCTATGTAAAAACCTCATGGCTGCTTGCCAGACGGCCGTGTCCCGCTCACCTGACTTGAGCAGGAGGATCTGGTCGTTCTGGCACAGCTCCATGAAGCCCGAGATGCGCTTGGCGAACTCCACCACGTACTGGATGGCGTGGGTGATCTGGATGGCACACTGCTGCCACAGCACGTCCCGGGTCTGCACAGGGGGGGGGGGGTTTGTTTGTTAGCGTTTACACAAGGGGGCAGAAGTGTTCTCATCACACACACAAACGCACACGCAAACGGAGGCGCGCGCACACACACACACACACACAGATGTACGCTAAAAAAATAAACTGTAGTTACTGTAAGTCTTTTTCTGTGCCTTCTTAATTGCCGCACCAAGACTACAAAGAATTTGAATTCCCGCTTGAAATAATACGTTTCTTATTCAGAACGTACAAAGTACAATATCAGCAAATTGCCTTTGTGTGTTGTATAATATCTCGCCGTAAGAGGATTCTCTGTGGAAACTCATTTCAAAGGGTTCTCCCATAATGACCCATAATGCATTAGATACAGAGGAACGAGCAAGGTCACGGTGCTGGAACAGAACCATTGATTTAACTCTACTGAGACACCCACACACACACTCACACACACACACACACACACACACACACACACACACACACACACACGCACGCACGCACGCACGCACACACAGATAGAAACAGCCTTTCGCTGAGAGAGATTTGAGAGGGAGAGAAAAAAGCTGAATACCAGAGAAAAGACAATGAGATAAGAGTAAAAAAGCGACAGAATAGGAGAGGTGGAGACAATGAACCCAGACTACTCAATGTGAATAGTCTAACAGAGAACTTGCACACACAAACACACACACACACCTTGCTCTGGTACATCTTGACCTCCTCGTAGGTGTGTGTTTGCCAGGTGAGCTGCTGCAGCTCCTCCGCTGTGTACTGACACGTCTCCAGGTGTGACTTGATGATGTTCTGAGCGATGCGGTCTGGAGAGGAAGAGGAGGAGGAGGAGGAGGAGGAGGAGGACACCGTTTAGAGAACGTTACTCAGCACTTTATGGCGGCGCAATTCTTTCCTCACGTTAAGTTTCACCGGACGGTTTATTTGTTGCATTTCTTGCGAATCATCTTATATTTGTCCCCTATAACAGGAATAACAGCTGCTTCACTTCATGCATATTATGGCGCAAACAATGTTCACATAGATTTGTATGCACACATACACACATACAGTACCTATAAGTACGCCTATATATAGTCTTAATTTGTAGTGTTGTAGTGGACTACGACCCCCATATAGCTGTCTGAGCCAGTCTCCGGCCGCCTCAGCATAAAGCAGGCCGCCATGGACCAGCGGAGCTCAGCCGCTCCCAGTATGCATGACGCATGATGACGCAAGGCCATCTCTCTGTAAGCCCGTCTGATCTCCTTTCGCTGCTATTCAGATTAGCCCACTGAATGGCACCCAGCCTCTGACGGCCACTCCCTCTCCCTGTGTGTGTGTGTGTGTAACGGCCCCCACCCCGGCTCTCCTTACCCAGGTCCCCTATGCTGACGTTGCTGGGGCCCAGCTGGCTGTCGGTGTAGCCCCCGTAGCTGAAGAGGTTGGGCACGGGCGTCAGGTCGTACACGGGCTCCTGCTTGATGTGCTTCATACCCGCCATGTCCAGGCCCGACTGGTCCGGGGAGGGCTGCGTGGAGTCCATCCCGTAGTAGCCCCCCGGCAGGCCGCCGCCGCCGCCGCCGGCCCCCCCCACAGCCCCGGGCCCGCCCTTAGGCAGCTCGATGACGTGGCCGTTGGCGTAGGTGCCGCCGATGTCGTGGTTGAGGGTGCCGAGGCCGTTGGTGAGGCCGGAGGAGTAGACGCGCGCCAGGGCCTCGGCCTCGCCCGTCTGCTGCTGCCGCTGCTCCAGGATGCGCTGCTGGTGCTTCTGCACCTCGGCGTAGAGGCTGTCGCGCTGCTTCTTGGACCTGCGGCCGAACTTCACCGCTACAGCGGGCGA
>JAVQIZ010072478.1:0-33986 GCA_036023535.2 Galaxias brevipinnis
GTCATAACTGCGGACACAATTATGTATATATATATATATATATATACATATATATATATTATATATATATATACTTTATTCCTTATACACAGGGTAATATGAAGCGTAAATGAATTCAATTCAATTAAAAAGTTCAACAAACAAAACTTGACAATACATTTCAGTGTTTTAGAATTATATTTTCAGATGCTAAATGTATTTGCACAATTTTATTTCTTCCATATATTGTGGAATTTGAGATTTGCCATTTTACTGCTTATATTTCCAAGCTTTATATTTATTTTTTGAGTGTAAGGTACACAAAAAGTGTATTCACGAACATTTTAAAGCATAACATTTTGTCATTATGCAAAAGTTATCATATATCGTCTATACCATTAATATTATTAATGTTATTAAAATTATTATTATCATCAATATTAGGCCTACGATCATACAGTGCCCTAGCGCCATACAGTGGTGAGAAATCTAGTCATTATTAGTACAAGTTCATCGTGCAAAAGTAATTAATTCAAGCTGCTTTGTGAATTCGCATCTGATATTCAGTTTTTTGCCTACCAAATTGTATGATGTCTAAATTAAATATAAAGCTCCTAAATAATGTATATTTTATTTCCGTAAAGTTGCTGCAATGTACTAATATGTTTTTTATGTGTAAAATGGCCTACTAATAGAAAAAAAATTTCCGCACCAGGACCAGCCTGCAGATGCAAATTAATACAGCCAATGGTCCATGTCCACAAAATTAAAAACATGCTTGCTTGTCCAACGTTAGGCTGGTTTTGTTAAAAATCAACTTTCGTTTGACCCAACTTTGATGTCTAAAAATCAAAAGCATTTTCCTTGAATATCCATTCAAAGAAAAATGGGGCCTATCAAGCAAAATTGTTACAATAACATCCCTTCGCTTTACCATTTGCAATGTAAACTCAGAAACCTTTGCTTCTTCTCCTGTAACGACCTAGGCAATTTTCTCTCACCCGAGCGCGCTCCACGAGTCATTTACTGGGGGAAGGAAGAAATGTCATTGGGCAATTTTAAAGGATAGTTTTTCTCTTAAAAACTTTCAACAAGTTTTGATGTCTCGCTCTTACACATCGTTTGAAAACCTGTCCCCTTCAATTATCACCTTCAGATGTTTCATTTGAGGACGTTCATTCTTACAATTTGACAAGTGACACAAACCACAAAGAATTATTTTCTAGCAATATAAAATAAACCCAAAATTAAGTTTGAGTATTACTAAGTTATTTAAACAAGTTTAAATAACATATATTTGACTATGTTTGACTATCTCTGATGTATTATGATATATTTTTGCATAGCTCGTTCAACCCATAAAGATTAGTTTCAGGTAGAACATTTGCATTGCTTTCTCATTGAATAAACATTATAGGTTGACATACCAACGATATAGGCCTATATATTACTTTGCTGGATTTTTTTTGTAAGGCTGTATAAGAAAAATAAACGATACATTTGACTTATTTATTATAAGTTGGAAATTTCTGTTTGGTTAAGGGTTAAGAATAAAACACAAGGGATGAGTTAGAAAAACAAGCATTTAAGGCTAATTTTCATAGTGGTCAGCAAAAGCTACGATTAGATAAATAAAGTAATCTCACCTATCGAATATTTCCTCTGCTGTTCATTATAAGGCAGATACAGAGCCTCTGCGCAGAATTACCCTGAAGCGCATTATCCATGTGTCCCAGCTTTGCAACGATTTTTGCAAGACCCGTTTTACAATCAATTGCTTGGCGACACTGAAACCAAAATCTTTTTCTAAATGTCTCCCTTTAGAGAAAATACTATAATCAGGCTCTATAAACGTTACAATTGTTATTAACAACGATCATTTGACATATTTGGATATGGTGATATAAAAAACGTATTGTATTGTTTAAATAGTTAAAAGTAGTAATGAAAGTTTTAGCAAATGTTTAAACCGATATGGCTGGGGTAAATTATTTGAAAACAAAAGATGGAAATCAATTTGCAATACTGAGAATTCGAAATCAATAAAGGAACCAACGATTGACTAAATAAAGATTTAAAACTAATGTAACCTCCTTTCCAAGTTATAAGAACATTGTGACCCCCCCAAAATAAAATATTACCAGTTGTTGGGCTTTTATTTCTTACAATGGTCTCCCTTTAATGCCTGCACCATTTCTTTATTATTATTATTTTTATTTTATTGCAGTCAAATATGTAGCAGTAGGCTAACTTAATTGTAGCATTTTGTCCCTGTTTTATAGGCCCTAAAGCAATTGTTGCAGTAGATTCTGTTCAATGGCATAATATTTACAATTAACCTCAGCATCTATATTATTTCCTGCCAATACATTCACATAACCATCAATTATGGCAACAAGGCCAAAATAAATTTTGCCCAATGGCCATTTATGTTCAGTTCCAATATTGTTACAGTTCAATCATAGGACTCCAGATCATTGACACAATGAACACTAACAAATCATCAGGCCAGCTACAAACAAACTGATGGCTTTCTGTAAGTCGCTTCAACGTTCTTCATACCATTCCGATATGACAGCTATCAATGAAAACCTCTTTTCCCAGCATTAGGATTGGCCATGGGGAGGCAGGCTAGATGAATGGGGTGTGCAAGGTTCCTCATCAAGGCGTTGGTAGAAAAGTGAAAAGGAGCGTCCCATGTGCAACTGTTTAGAAGAAGAGACCTCTCCATCTTGCTCTGTCCGGAGGCCCATGCTGACAGTGGGGAACATCTGTTGACTAGAGACCGATGATGACAAAAAACCACAGGCGGTCAACGTGGTCCGCCGTCTCAGATAGGGAATGTAGTGTGTGAGTGGGAGACCGTGGGAGATTGGGATAACTAATATGGGTGTCCTTTAAAAAAACAAACAAAAAAAATGTTATGCCAATGTAACTTACATACGGTTGAGGCTTGTTGTAGCATCAGAGATTTCCCTTGATGTTGGGTGAACATCAAAATGTGCAGTAGTTTCTTAGTATGTGAAGGTAGGCTTTACAGGTTTTGCAGGTTTAGGTGTGCTTGTGTTGGGAGAGAACACGAAGAAAGGAAAGAGCAACTGTGTGTTTCATGTTTGTGTGCCCCCCCCCCCCCCCCAAAAAAATCGGTGTGTTTTGCCTGACAGTGATTCCATGACGCACTCCTTCCCCCCCAGAATACACACGTGTGGACTTGCACATTTGAAGTCAGCTTGCGTGCTTCCTAGCCCCTCCAAACGAACGACCGCAGCTACCACACCACTCTCTGGAGTTGTTTGTTGTCTGCTGTAATAATCACCCCTGCTTTGCGATTTGATCTCACAGTGCCTGGGCCCTGCCTTTGTGTACTGTCTGTTCCTTGTTCCACTGGTCCAGTTGAGTGAAAATGGAATTTTTAAGGGCGCATTTCACCTCTCAGTTAAACCTCTGACGGGAGCTTGGTGATGCTTTTATGATTAAGACTACTAAATTAGAACCAGAGAAGGCATACAGCAACGAGAAGGAGGAGGGGTTGGAGTGGAGAAGAGACAGAGGCGGATAAAGAATGAAAGAATTAAGAGTGCATAAGAAAAATGACAGATTTGTTTTGGGAAATAAATGAACAGGAAAGGCGGGCAGAGAAACTGTGGAAATTAAAGAACAAATGGAAGGTTCACTGTGTTGCTCCTATCAGAGCTTTTAGAGAAAGTACAGACTGCTATTGTAACAAGTATGCACACTAAATAAGAAGCAGCCCACAGTGACAACAAGGCAATTCAAAACAAAAACTTTCTTCTTTGAATATCTCGTTTCATGTCGGAGAGCAACAGCCATATTAGTCTAATGATACCAATTCAAATGCCTTTGAGATAGACTAGTGTTGATTTACAAACCCGGCATGAAGGAGCTAGGAAAAGAGCTAATGTTCTCTGTTTTAGTCATGCCTGTGCGCTTTGACTTTCAATGCAATCAATTTGAACAGACTCACCGAGGAGAGATATATTTGTAGGAGATTGCAAAATAAGTGCCTCTAGCGAGAACTCTTATTTATATAGCACTCAGTGCATGCCTCTCACCATATGTGTGTGTGCTATGGATCTGGCTTGAAATTGTGACTTTGGAGTTTTCTTAAATGTAGGGGACATATAAGACCTGTAGATTGGTGACGTTTTCTTCCAAGAAACATTTATACCGAGTAAGTGTAGAAACCCGTTGCCCCCCAAAACATGTGTGTGTTTGTGTGTGTGTGTGTGTGAGAGAGAGCGAGAGAGAGAGAGAGAGAGAGAGAGAGAGAGAGAGAGAGACTGTTGGCAAAAACGTGTTTGTTTCCGGGTGTGTGTATGTTTATTCTGACTTGCCAGGTAAACACTCAAGTATACCAAGACTAATCTTTAGATATGAATTTTAGTTGATTGCCTTACGAGTTGATACATTTGGCCATGCATAAGCCTGAGCATTTACATATCTAGTTTGGAATTCTGTTAAAAGCTGCTCCCGGGCCTCCACTGGTGGATCGGCTGGTCAACAACTCCCCCTTGTGGAGGCCGAGAGTATTATGCTGGGGTCTGCCAACAAAAACACCTCAGAAACTTCAACGAGAATAGTGCACGGGACTATGTTTTTATTTTAGTGTTAAGAATATCCTATATTTGATTCAATTTTAGAGGAAAATGGGATTAAAAGAAGAAGCAATTGTTGAAAACAATCATTTGCATTAAGGCCCATCGGTTTGGTTTATCCTATGTTTTATCCTAAACCTGTAACATGTCTGATGGCGGGACTTCATTCAGGAGGGCACCCTCTTTCTGGTAAGTCACTGGGGCTTAAGACGCTCAATTCCAGTCAAGATGAGAACCTGCTCTTTTTTCCCCCCAGAGATTTGTGTCAGATTCCATCCCTCACTGAGAATTCCTCCAATCTCTGCCAGGTCCTGGGAGATATCTTCACAGTAAGATATCATCGTCCTCCACTAGACTCATGCTATTCAACGGTTTCGCTTTCCCCTCCAACATGTATGACAGATTGTTTTCTGTACCAGCCTTTTTTTGATGTAACCACAGAGGAGGCTCGTGAGGACAGCTTTGAAGTCCGCCGGCGCTTTTATCTCCCTCTATTTACTTTGGCTGAACGTGTTAAGTGGAGTTTTCGTTTGGCCTAAAGGATCTAATGCCCTGCAATGAGAGATTTACAGGAAGGAAAAACGGCACAAACTCTGTGTGCTCCTTTCAGGTTCCGGGCGTTAGGAAAACTATTTATGCAAATTGGACTGGGACGGAAAGCACTCTGAGACAAAATCAGATGTTTTTCAAACAGGCTGCCGAGCTGGCAGATGTTCCATCGCTTCAACAGGGACCCTCTCTAAACAAAAGCTGTCGATGGCTCTCGGCCTCCTCAAGGGCAGGCTTTGCCAGAAGCTCTGCCTCCTTGTAGCCATCTGGAAGATAGTGTAGCTCGGCTCTTTTTTTTTTCTCTTCTGGGCAGGAGCTCCCGTCTGGCTGGCACTCACACCAGGAAAGTGAGGCTGCTAATTGTAATGATATTATACAGAGAGAGAGAGAGAGAGAGAGAGAGAGAGAGAGAGAGAGAAAGAGAGAGAGAGAGAGAGAGAGAGAGAGAGGAGAGAAGCTAATTATAGCTACTTGGCCCTTTACGGAAATGGTGAATGGAAGGCCTCTAGCATCCCAAGGGATCCACGGTTGTCCCAATACAACAGTGGTGATAGCACACTCCTGCGATAAACAAATGACACGCAGTCTGACAACAGGTGTCTGATAAGTTAAACACGAATGAATCAAGGCAGAGGAATTGTAGGGAAGTTTAATGGAAATCCTGCACATCCTGTAGGGCTGCCTTTCGGTCACTCACAGGTCAAGCCCTGTCCCACCGGCGCCGACACTACAAAGAGCCTTTTTTAAAACTCAGACCTCTAAATGAAAACTGGTCAGAGCACAGAATAAGATCCAAAATTTACAAACCTATGTTGACTGTCTATGCACCCCCCACGACACCCACAGTTCCCCTTGATCAGGCACCACGTGTGGGGTGAGACTCACACACACCAGACAACCCCCCCCCCCCACTCCCCCGGACCCCTACAGGACCCTGGGTGTCTGGCCGCGATGCCGTCTATCTATCTGTCTGCACGGGGCCCTCCCCGGGACAGCCAGCAGCCCCTTTGGAGTGCCACCGATGATGAATCAGAGTCCTGCACCTGTCACCTTATAAAACACGCCACGGCCCGGGCTCAATGGACAGTCACCCCAGACAGACACAGCAAGGCCTTGCATGGCCCTCAGCCTCCATGCCCACAGGATGACCCTGACCTGAGCCACCCACAGCCTCAGGCCCTCCCCTGGCCCCTGGATGACCCTTAGGAGTATCAGGGCTCAAACCAAAAGACCCACCACGACGCAACACCCCCCCCCCTATTCCCTCACACAGCCATGCCGAGTGGCAGGCTGCCATGACAGACGCCTTGCAGACATCCGCAGGACCGCACAAACCAATCAGAGTCCCTGGTCTGCAAGGAAGGGAGGGCGTGTGTGTTTGTATGAGGGGGGTCAAGTCCAGTTCATTCCCGAATTACAGCATAATGACAGAACACCCCCCCTTTCAGCCCACCACTTACTCTCTGACACACACACAGATGCACACACACACCAATAACATACACAGCTCACCATCAACTCAGCACACAATCGCACACATAGACACAGAGTCTAGTTAGCCCCAAACATAGCCTCAGCCTCGGAGACCCACCCAACCCCCCCAAAGCACCGCCACCTCGACCTTTCTCAAGTGAGGCGGCGAAGCTACAGCCTCCAGCTGCCTCCACTTCTGAAGGAGAGAGACCGTCCAAACAGCACACGGCTCTGTGGCTAAAGTCACGCCTGGGAGTGAAACAGTCCGAGGGGCCATCTGGAGCGACAGCATGGCAGGAGTCTGGGTGCGAGGGAAGCAGCCACACACACACACACACACACACACACACACACAAACACACATCCTGTCCTACAAACAAGGACAGATGCAGCACCACAGTGAAGCATTCTTAGTCCGCAGTACAGAGAGGTATTGTGTGATAAATGGTTGTTTTGCATAGTATCTTTGTTCGCGTAGATCCCATTTCTACATCTACAATTGTTCTGCAATTGTGATACAAAATATCCCTCATCATCATAATTTAATCTAATATGCATTTTCACTTAGATCACTATCATTTGTTTGGAAACTGCCCGACTTTCCCTACAGCATCCGTTTTGCATAATTGCAAGATGGCTGTGTAGATAAATTCCGGAAAACTAACTAGGCAAATAGTTATGACAACAATTCTATTAAGTGCTCCTCTTTCGAGGAGTGTCTGAGTGGTCAGCATTAGTCCGGCTCTCCGAGCTCATCGGAGGGCATTAGAGAGCAACCTTGGGCTTTTTATGTTGACCAGCGAGGGGCAGAAGAGGGGGGGACGGCACCAAATGTCATTGACTGCTAATTGAATTTTGTGCTAATAGATCGCTTATTGTCAGGGCCAGCCCACCAGGCAGCCCACCAGCCCCTGGGCTCCTTTGTCATTAGACGTCCACGGTCACGTTGGCGGGGGACTCTTGAGATCGAGTCCCGGCCCTGCAAATGGCCACTAGCTATTCACCCTTCCACCACCGGCCATTCCCCTTTTCTCGCTTGAGCTGCCTTAAAGCTTGACTTTTTTTTCTCTAAGTGATGGCTTTATTGAAATTCAGGCCCCTCTCTTGAGTAGATGCTTTTATTTGACCCTGATGCTCAAGGGGACTGTTTCCCTTTTTCTTTTTTCTCCCTTCCTCTCCCTGGGCTTCATTCTGCTCTCCTGACCTCCCTGGGGCTACAGTAGAAGAATCATTAGGCCGCACTGCACTCCCCACTGCACTCATGCTGCTGCGCTACACACACACACACACACACACACACACACACACACAGCACTCTTCCCCTTTCTCCTCTAACCAGGAAGTGCTTTAGAACACACTTTAGATTAGATACGCTGACACAAAAAGGGTCCACCTTGAAAACATCTGCTCCAACATGTTTATTTTCCCATCAAGTAATTGGCGCCCCCATCCTCTACCAACCCCACTGCCTTTGTATGGATTTTAAAATGGCCTACTCACCAAGTCGTGAACTGAATAGATGTGTGACTATAAATCAACATTTCAGTTACACCGTGGCCTGCAGGGCTGTGCACGTCATTTAGCGCACAAAGGCAACATGAAAATCTACACTTTACTTCTCATGTTGCTCACGTCTCTTATGTTTCTCATGCTTCTCTCCCCATGCAGACACTGCATGACTATCTCCCTCGACTCTGTCTGCGGTCAACACTCCGCCGGCAGTGCGGGTGTCTGTCTCTCGTTTGGGTGGTAATGAGAGGAAAACATGCAAACGCTGGGCAAACCTGCCTTGTCCCTTTATTCAAATATCAGAGCTGCGGGCGTGCCGGGCACACGCAGTTGCCAGGGGCCTGGCTGACGGACGGGCTCGGTGGGACTGTTGTGACTCAGACGGGGTATTTCCATGCGGCCGTGTGGCACACACCTGGATTTGCGTATAGGGAGCACGGCACCAGGCTTCCTTTCAACTGACATGAATGCATAGTATGGACGCCGCCGGGCCGTCACGCGCCGGGAGGGATACGGCTTAACCAATGGGGCAGCAGGGCCTACGTTCAGATTGATAATCATAAATCTGTTGTTTACACAGTGTAAAAAAATAAAATCAAAGTCAACATAGGTTAAGTCCCACCAGTCCTGGTAGACAAAAGCCCTCGTTGTTATCAGTCGTGTTTATGTTTCGCTCCAATGAACTAGGAAGTAAAATACACCCGCTTATCTCTGCATCAACGGTGTGCTTATTCCAACCACAATGGCTGCTGTCTCTGCAGCATGCACAAAAACGTGGCATCCCTAGTGACTGAATCGCTTGATTACTCACGTATTTCAGTCAGTCTTCAATATGGAAGGCAGATGCTGGAAAGTTACTGGGGGAGAAGATAGAGAGGTGATGATTTGATTCACAGGTCTTGGCGTTGACAGCACCGCGTGCTAAAACGGGGATTCCCGCCTCTACACCAGCTAAACGAGCGTCCCTTCAAGTCCACACCAGTCATACATACACCGCAAGTGGTGTATAACCACATAAGTACGACCCAAATTACAAAGCAGTTCTATATATATATATATATATCTGTGGCATGAATGCAACCATACAGTAGGGTGTTCGAATTCAGAACAGTGCAGTTAGTTGCGGTAGTCTAATTTTAGGGGACATTTGAAGTAATGGTGCAACGCCAAGCAAAAGTCAGTTTCAACTCTTAAAGATTGTGTGTAAAATAAGTAGCATATGTTTTTTCCTAAACAAATGTTTTGGTCAGAAACCTGAACCAAATTCTTAACAATGTTTTCATGATTTAGACAAAGTAAAGTGGAAACTATTCACCTTGGAATTTTTGAGACAGTCACACAACTTCGAACGATTCATTTTCAAGAGTTTTAATAATTTACTAAAAAAGAGTGTAAAAGTGTCAGATCGCGTCTGCGAGGTGGATATGTCTCATATTCAAAATGAGGGCAGATGTAACAAAGTTTGCAAACTTTCCCTCATCGTACTCACATGTCTACATTATTCATGGCAATTCACCCTTGGCTGTTTTTGAATGAGACTTGATATTTATATGTTATATTGTATATCAAAAAAGCCCACAGCAAAAAAAATACTTTGTAGGAATCACTCAAGATAAGGTAAATCAAACCGGCAGCATGAAATGTACAGCTTTAAGAAATTCCAAAATACAGCTGAAAAAGTGTATATACAAACATGCTAAGGAATTGTACAAATAGCTGATTGCGTAGTGAAACCTGTGACACAGGTGTTTCTGATGGTTGGCTTGACATCATTTGGGTCCCCCCGCGCCCCCCCTCCAAAAAAAATGAATATTTTCTTAAATACACGACACCCTTGAAATGTTCAAATACAATTGTAATCTATTGCCTATTTCAAGTTTAATTTAGCAGGAGAGCAGAGTACTATATAAATATATCTTTCCTGCTGTAAAATAAGTTTCCTTAACTTATTAAATAAAAAAAGGCTAAAGGAACATGTTCATTATATGTAGAAAATAAACAAGATGTAGAACAAACTAAAACGCATTTTCTTTGATAAAAGATTCACACTGTTTTCGCTTCAGATGGTTATGTATAAACCCCAATCACCATCACTATAATATGTGATTAATTCACAGAGGTAATATATATTTATATACATACATATATGGATTTATATGACATGATATACTTTATATAAATATGGCATCTTTACAATTTCCTTAAAATGACCATTTTCATTTCTTGAAGGCAATTGATATAAAATTTGGAGTTTTAATTCTTCAATGTTTAGGTTTTTTTTCTTTTAAATATTAAAAAATAAGTCTCAATCCATTGGAAATGTAGGTTTTACACTATAAACGACATCATCTCTGTTTCAATTGGTCAATTAGTATGCATTGATTTCATACAGTATCTACAGCATCAAAATAGTCACTTGTAATGGTGAGGAAAAAGTGCCGATATCATTGTTCTCCATTCAGAAGAAACCATGACTATTATCCTATATTTAGGGTAATGGTGACCGCTTCTTCACCAAATTGGGAGTCACAAAGAAGTAACAACTCCGGTTACTTGCAAATATGTAAAAACATTATTGATGTAACTAAGTGATGTGTCGGTTTGCTGGTTGTGCGGTACAGGTGCCGGAGTCTGTCAGCGATGTCAGTCATCACTAACGTGAGTTATATCATGTAGGCGACACAGGCCAGCCTTTTCCCAGTGTTCTTCCATGGCGTCAGAGGGCCCTTTGAGTTACTCCAACCGGGAGACGATTCCTCGAAAGAATGCTCATTTGATTACGACAGAGTTAACACTGTGATATGTAAAATAGTTGGAGATTTCCATCTGGCTTCCAGTAGAGAATTCCAATTATTGGCATGACGCTGCCACCAAGAACCAGTTTTAAAGGTACAAATTGCACTGGGGTTGTTGGTAGATCTCCTCTGCCTGATCGAAATGTTTGCAAAATAGTTCCTCTGCACATAGGCGTATCAATGCCCTCACTAGCAGCCACTTTGGAGAGCGCTGCCTATTGACCTGCCCTCCAACAAGCTGTTTGTCCATCCAGTTACACATTCCATTCGAACTAGCCACTCTTAACAGCAAAACGACAGAGCTCTGGTACCCTCTGGTGGCCATACTGAGGAAGTGCAGGCACACAGTGAGTCAGGTTTGGTCCTTGCAGGAGTGAGTCTCTGCTGCTAAAGCATGTTGAGGATGGCATTGTACATCTGTGTGAGGACAGCTAGGTGGACAGGGAGGCAGGAGCGGCGATCCTGGGTGGTGGGGCTACATGTCAGCCAGGAGAGGGCGTTGTACTGCTCCAATACAAACCTACATCACGGGGATGAAAGGATGATTAGCGGACTCTCTTTTTAAAATATATTATACACAGTCTGTGCTTGGAGGAAGATACTGTGGTAAGATGGCATGAGTCAACTTGCTTCATAAGAATAAAAACAAAAAACATGGAAAACGTCGTATTAGACTCAGTCAGTTAGTCAGACAGCCAAAGGCTAGAACAACCCACCTGAGCACATCCGAGGTGGTCTTGGAGTCCAGAGGGTGAGGGGTCCTCTTGGTCGTCTTGTCTGTGACCAGCTCGTCTGTTTGGGCTACGGAGATGTGGTGGTGTAGAGAAGCCTGGGAGAGCCATAGAGGAGGTCAATGATTGATCACAAAGACTTCTCTCTCTCTTTCTTTTTCTTTCATGTTATCCTTCTCTATCACTCTATCACTATATCCAGACACTACACACACACACACACACAAACAGGTAATATACTACAATTTATTTGAAGGCAATTTTTTTCACGGCTGCGTTCAAAGTATTGTTTACAAAGGGAGCCGCATGCATGCTTCAGCGCTCCACAATAACTTCTCAGAGCGCAATGACCCTATTCAGTGCCTCGAGTTGAAAACGTGTTGGCTTGCTTCTTGGGAAACGCTAAACAGACAAAAACAGCTCTTAAGAACACAAAGCGAGCAGCCTTTTAGCGTTTCTCGTTCACGCTTGGGGGTTCTTGTCTCTACACAGCCTGGGAAAGTAGTCCACTAACAATCCTTTCATCAAATACACACACACACACACACACACACACACACACACACACACACAACCACCAACATAGACACACATGCACAGACAGGTTGGTGACGAGCTGTTGGTCGGAATCGGCACAGGTCTGAGTTTGTTCTGCTACATTGCACATGCTCAGACAGACTCACTAGGACTGGAAGTGGTTGCTTACCTTGAGAAAGAGCGGGCAGTGGTTCTGAGCCTGCGGGCAGGACGCCCAGAACCAGTGAGGCAGGCCCTCGGCCCGAGCCGTGGAGACGTAGTAGCCCAGAGCCAGGGGCTGCTGCTTCAGCTCCTCTGGAGGGTTCTCCCTGGACAGCAGGCGCTCGCCCTGGCTCTGCACACACACACGCACGCACACACAACACAAAACAACAAATCAAAATAAATATACAATATATTTAGTATAGCAAATAATAGTATATTAAAACATGTAACACATTTGCAGAGACATCAAATGGGTAGTAAATAAATCTCTTTTTTGTGTCACACCAATGTATTGCTATGTGCTTTGAACTCAAGTGATCAAGTTAATAAAAAATGCACATCCAGAGCAAAGGCTCTGACTGACCCGCGCGTGTTGGAAATGGGACCCGGAGCCCAGGCCCGAAGGCGAGCCGGGGGAGGGCACAGGGGAGGTGTTGGGGGACGGGTGGAGGTTCCCTGTGATCAGCATCATGTCGTGGCCTATGTCGTTCTCCAGCTCATCGGGGAACGGCAGGTCAAACATGTCATCTAGCACACAGATGGAAATACAGGTCATTCATTTATAGACGTTATAGACGAGCGCAGATAGACAGGCTTATAAAAAATGTTTCATATTGATAGATAAAATAAATAAAGCAGTTGTTGTCAATGAACAGAAGCTGATACTTTTCATTTACTATTATAAATACACTTCTCCTGTTTGGGGACATCCTGTGTCATGTGTGTCATGCTGCGTGTGAGGTATGTTACATCACAGAAAGAAGACAGGCCTGCTATACTGCATGTACGCTTTGATATAAACTTCCAGTTTCCTGCACGGGTCTCACACTACGTCTAAGTCCACAGCCATGTGGCCTAAGGGGGACCGTCCCAGATTCAGTGCCCGTACCCGTGTTGTCCTCAGTGGGGTAGGAGCTGGGTGCCACCTGGATGGTGGCAGAGGTGGGGAACACCAGGATGTGTGTGCAAGAGGCGTCCTGGGGCGTGTTCAGCTGGGACGTCTGCAGGTTGAGGGCCGTGCTGCGTCCGAACACCGAGCCCATCGTCACGGCGTCTGCACACACACACACACACACACACACACACACACACACACACAAATAGTTATAATGAGCGGCTGCACAGTTTCATCATGTATGACTGATGAATGTTTTGTGTACCACCTGTCTTCATAGTCAACAGTCGTCACATGGTACATCATATAAACTAAGTATTGGATCCACAGTATGTGTAATGTACTACTGATAGACATAATAAAACATTTTTGGGGGGGGGGGGGCTACAGCCAAAATTCTCTTGAAAATCCTTAATACTCCCAACAAATTCCTCTACGTCGACATGCAGTCTGGCTATATCCGGCATGGTGAATGATTAATCACTGAGCTGCCACTCGCCCACACTGACCTGGCATGACCACAAAGGATCCCTGGGGCTCCATGGCAACCAGGCAGGCGCTGAGGATGGAGGGGGAGTCCGCCGAGGAGATGCCGCACATGCGACACGCCTCCTTCAGCTGCTTACTGATGGAGTGGAGCGAGTGCTCCCCTAGAAGAGAGCTCCAGTCTGGGAGGGAAGGGATGAGGGAGGGAGGGAGGGAGGGAGGGGAGGGATGGGGGAGAAAGAGGGGGTGGAGTGACAGGGAAGGAATGGGCAATGGGCGTTAGGAAACAAGCCAAGTAAGGAGGGAGTGGAGCGAAGAACAAGTTTGTGGAAAAAGTCCAATAAGAGACAGAATAGAATGAAGTGCAGGTAACAAAATGGAGAGGAAGAGCAAGATTTGTAGTTAGGGTTAGAATGAAGACCAGGGAGAAGGAGTTGTATAAAGTGAGGAGAGAAAAATCGATAGAGAAGTTCAAATCAATACAGCAAACTACTCTATAGTCTACTGGCATCTCTTGACTGTATGAACTGGACTACAGAGTAGACTGGAACATCAAGCTGACAGCCAAAAAAGGGGAAATATAAGAAGATGTGCTGAATGAACATTGCTGCCTCATATTATTCATAATTACAAATCAATCTGATGACTAACAAGCCAAAACCCATGCATTGGATTACTCCCTCATTGAGAAAAAAAAAGATTTGGACTTTTTCCATATTTTCAAATACATAACACATACAGACAATATATACACTGCTTTGGGACCCACTAGGAGGGATTAACAATGAGGTATTCACCTTTCAGTTCCCCATGTCCTAGTCGGCCTAGTCGACCAATCACTATCCTCCATGGCAGTGAGGTCATCTGGATGAGCCCCACACACCACTCCCACATCTTTTGTAGTCCCATCTTCCTGGCTGACACTTTAGGCCGTCGCGATCTGCAGATGGGGGGAATCTATTAGACCAAAGCTAGCCAGTGCTATAACCTTGAAACGGCCTTGGTTGGTAGGACCCCATTCTAAAATCACCTACAGGGCACACAGCCCTGTTTCAGATTGGCATGGTGCAGTTAATTGTACACAGTCACATTCTAATATGCAGATGTCTTAAGTGGACTTTTCCTATTCAGCTTCAAGTGACAAGGGGGATTTCAAAGAGATTTCTCCCAGCGTAAATGATTCATCTCTGACGGAAAGCTCTACCTGTTAGGCACGTCGATGTTGATGATGCAGGACTCCAGCAGCTCCCCCTGCTGGTCAGTGCAGGACACCAGGATCCAGCGCTGGTCATGGGACAAGCAGTAGCCCACAAACAGAACGTTGTACCTGGGGGGCACCTCGGCCCACACCTCCCCAGGCTCAGGCTGCTTCTGCCGGGTTGGGCCCAGGATGAACGGGGGAGAGTAGCCCTGGAGGGGGCTGGGGTGCTACGGGGGAGGAGGAGGAGGAGGAGGGTAGAGAGAGACAGAAGGAAGGAGAGAGAGAAGGGTTATGACCACGAACACTTGCGCAAAGGTCATTGAGCGTAATATTCTCTGCATCACAGAGTATATAAGTTAAATCATGTCATTTAGCATAAACACCCATGATGATCCTATAAGTTGTATGTTCCAGGTGTAACTGGGGCTGCGCCGCCTTACCTCTGGGCTGGTGAGTACGGAGTTGAGCATGGAGGCCGGGCCGAAGCCTGTCATGGACCTGATGTGGGTCTGCGTGGGCAGCAGGCGCCGGCACTGGGAGTAGCAGGAGAAGGCCAGCGAGCGCAGGTGCTGCAGATACAGGGGGCTCTCTCCACTGGCGGGCTGGAGCAGGTACTGACAGGGAACCACCTGGGACAGAGCAGGGCAAAGGATCTTTCACTTTTGAAGTTCAGAACTTCCCTATTAAAAAGCAAGAAGACTGACTATTCCTCTCAAATGTATCAGCATAAAAAATGTTTCTGGGCAGTTACATTAACTAAATTCAACTTGAGTACCAAAGTACTTTTCTAGTGTTCACATGAAAGTTGTACTTTCTAAAAAGACCTCCAACCTTGAACATGTACCCATCATAACTATGACTGAGTCTAGAAAATGTGGGTGAAGATAGAGTTATAATGTCTGTTGTGTTCTGTTACCTGCAGCACCAACGCTGGCCTCATCTTCTCAGGCAGGGTCTGCAGCATCTCCGTGTAGCAGCGCATCAGTCCTAACAGCCACACGCTGCCCGCCTCCACCTCCTCCCCCTCCTCCTCCTCTCCTCCTGCCTCCCTCGCTCCACCAGAGCACAGGAAGGGGTCGACGATATAGATGACGATGGCCGGGGGGTGGGCGTGGCCGTCGGCCGCGTCCGCCAGGGTGGGGATCCCGATCCGAGCCTGCTCCGCCGTCCTGAGGAAGGTGGGAGACCGGAGTGTGTGAATAAGTGTGACGTTAAGTGAGTGAGACCCATTTGTCCATGGCCTGCTATGAAGACTGGCCCAAATGAATCCATCGGATCATTAATGAGAAATATCATTAAAAATGTAATGATTTAACATGTAGATGTAAACATTCAGACAAGTGGAATCCACGGCCTCTTACAGCTCGGGGTTCTCTGAGGGTGTGGTGGTGGGGTTGGCTGCTGCGGGTGCTATGGCACTAGGAGGTCCTTTAGCTTCACCGTTCCCCGCCTGGGTGCCGTCCCCTGGCGGGGCCCCCGACGACGCCCCCGACAACCCCCCCGACGACCCCGCCGCTCCTGCTGCTGGCGCTGGGGTGCTTCCTGAGCTTGGGGCCGCTGAGCTGACCTCTCCCTCAGGGAGAGCAGGGCCCTGGCCAGTCGAGGCGGGCTGGGATGGGGGCGACGGTGTGGGGGCCGGGGGAGGCTGAAGCTTGGGGGGAACCAGTAGACTACTGTCCACAGAGAGGGCCGACAGCTGGGGAGCTGGAGTAGAGCAGAGATTAGAAAAGAGCTAGTCTCTTTCCTGTAATACACACTTCATATTAGAGTTCATGAATCCTCCTATCTTTTCTAAAGTCGGTTTCGCACAAATACAAGAAAAAAATCAAATTCAAGCTTTCTAAAATAGACACCTGTTTAAAGACAAAAATAGCCAAGCTAACACAACGCCGTTGTCATGGTCACGTTGCAGAGACGAAACCCGTTCCTCACCCAGCTGTTGACTGCAGGCATGGGCGTACAGCTTGAGTTTGCTGAGGTTGTCGGTGTGCTGCGGGCCGGCCCAGGATCCAGTAAACCACTGGTCAACCTGCTCCTCCTCCACCTTTCCTCCGTCACCTCCTCCCACACGCACCACCCCGTCCCGGGACACCTTGGCCAGCGGACGGTGCTTCCCAAGGCGACACGTCTGTGGAGGGAAACATTTAAGGGTCAGAGCAATACATTTATCCCTGACGCCAAATGTGTAGCATGTCATAAATGGACACCCTCCCCTAAAGCCTCGCCATAAAAGTTCATCTGGAAAACAAACGATTGGTTTTGTAAACAAAGACGTGGTGCTGTATGACCTCATAGACGGCGCTGAGCTCCTGGAAGAAGACCTTGGCACCGGCCAGCAGAGAGTCTGTGTTGGGGCACAGCACCAGGTAGGCCACGTCCCTCTGGCCTCCGTAGGGCTCCAGCAGGAGCTTCTCCCAGAACGGCAGCGCAAGCGGCGACAGCGCCAGGAAGTCTCGGTCGCGGTCGTAGCCTAGCAACAAGGTGGGGATGGGGAGGGGCTCTGGTGACTCCTCAGAACCTGGGTGGGCAGAGAGAGAGGGAGAGAGGGAGAGAGAGAGAGAAGAACGTAGGAGGTGAGACTCGTGGGGGTTTGAAATGATTAGAGACACTTACATTTTGTTCTGAACACCTAACTTACGGCGTCGAGTCGTGTTTCAAAAAGCGAAACCAATAAAAAGGTTTGGCTGCTGTGACTTCTGATTCAGCCGAACGATCGGGCTAACGTGAAACTGCAAGGTTTGCCGCCGACTCACCATACGAGCCCCGGCCTGCCATCTTGTGGAACTGTTGCCAGGTGAGCGGCCCCTGGACGTGCTGAATGTTCTCCCAGGTCCTGCCAGTCCTCTTCTTCTGGATGGCGTCCTGCAGGAAGGGCTGCAGGGACAGCAGCATGCGCACCACATCCTGAGAGGACAGCACGCTGATGTCCAGCACTGAGGGAGAGGACAGGAGACGCACGCAACCACACACACACACACACACACACACAAACACACATACCACGAGCAAAAGCCCACTCACAATAACACAAAAGCAAGCACACGTGCCCACAGACCCACACAAACATACACACAAACCGAGAAAACACACAACACAGATACAGTACATCAATACATCTAACGTCACAAAACAGGCTTTAACTAACAGGGAGACACATGAAATGTTGCCCTCAGTGACATTATTGTATTACTTGTAAGGCAGAAAATTATCAAAGTTGCAGTAAGTATTTTGGTATGGAATATCCCTTTTTTCTCTGTAAAGTAGTTACATAGGAACTGAACTGTTGGAGATAACCATCCAAAATCTCTTTAACGTTGTACTTTTAACCCAAAATGATTCAATTAAAAGCATTTTCTAAAAAGCTGGGGTAAACCACATCACCCCTTCCTTACCGTTCGTGTGAGGCCAGGAGTGAAGAGCGCTACTCCTCACCACAGCCGGATCTACCTTCCCTCCGGCCGGGTTGTCCACATACAGCAGTCCCTGTTCCAGGGCGTTGTAACACTCCACGCACGCGTCGCTCCCGTCTGCCCACTGCTTGTCCGCCATCCAGCTCTGCAGCAGCGCCCCCTGGCGGCCGTGGCAGGAGCAGGCCGGCGGGAGGTGCAAGGAGGCCAGCGAGGAGATGGGCTGCGAGCACTGCTCCTGGAGCAGCACCATCACAGAGGGCGGGACGGGCGCGGCGTCCTGCGGCCGTCTGCAGCGCGGGTCCCCCATGGGCGGGTCGCGCCGGCACAGCGCCAGCCTCCTCTCGGCCGCCCGGCCCACCTCCGAGCCGCGGCCGAAGATGTCCAGCTCGTCCTCCAGGAAGAGGCCAGTGCCGTGGGCCAGTCGGCGGTTGACGATGGCGCTGAAGCCGCACATGCAGCGGTACTGGTCCTCCCGGGTTGAGTCGGGGATGTAGACACCCACGTCGGCGCCCTTCACGTTCATGTTGCAGGCGCAGATGCAGCAGCTGTCAAAGTTGCGGTCCTTGAAGACGTTGAGCACCGAGTCGGAGAGGAGCAGCGCCGCGTAGAGGCTGTGGGCCTCGGCCAGCGAGGGCCCCGGGGCCAGGGGCTCCACGGAGCTCAGGGGCAGGCTGGTGGAGGGCGTGGAGGCCGGCGAGCTCAGCTCCGTGCCTTCCTGCTTCACCGAGCCCTGCCCGCTGGCAATGCCCCGAGGGGTGCGCGGGGTGCGCGGCGTGGGGACGGAGAAGCGGGGCGTGGCGGGCGACGGGGAGGGGAGCACGCCGCCGGTAGTGCCCACCGAGGCAGCGTTGACGCTCATCTGGCTGTAGTCCTGCTCCAGGAGGGCGTTGACACTGGGGACGTTACTGGAAGACACACACACACACACACACACACACACACACACACACAGATGCATATGCGCACAGACGCACAACACACAAAGGAAAAACATGAGTAAGCAGTCAGATATTTCAAACAACTGAAGTCAATTCTAAACTAATCAAAACTTCCTTTTGTTACCCTGTCGATGAAGTGCCTTACATAAAACCAACGACTTAGTCATAAAAATGTGCGCACATTCTCCCCCCAAGCCACCTCGACCTCTGTACTGCCCACAATAGTCAGGAGCCTTACGTGTATCCGTCTCTGATAAAGGGCCCGTGTCCGCTGTGCATGGCCGTGTAGTGATCCATCTTGGGCATGAGGGTCCAGGAGGGCCGGTAGTAGCACTGCTCGGGGATCTTGAGGGGGGGCAGGCACTGGCTGTGCAGCGTCCTCAGGGGGGCGAACATGGAGCAGCCCATCTGTGGCTGGACGGAGGGGACACGGTAGACAAATGAGAAGTCCTGCAGAGGGTGGGGGCAGGGGGATTTGTTTTTAAAAAACAGTTACAAATACAGAGGTTTAAGGGTAAATGGTTCGACATCGGCTGCTTAAGGTGTAACGCCTTCTTAGTCCTGCAGAGGGCGGGAGGGAGAGGACAACGATCGTTTCAAAGGCTGGTTTTATTTACTCCCGAGTAATGGTCAGATGAGCAGGATAAACAGAGTTATTTAACAACACACTGGGGTGGTGTGCCTTTGAAGCATTGCAGCACTTAAATGGCAGATTGTTTTGTTTTCGTTTTTTGGACCACACATGCTAAGCTGCCCACAACTCTCATTCTGCGTGCACATCATATCAGCGCTGGGGGACTACTTAGCATGTAACACTATTGCATGTTTGAACAAGCTTAGAGATGTGGAGTTGTTTAGTACAGTTGCCAGGAAGGCGTTAAGCCAAGCGGTAGCAACATGCTAAAGCACATGTCCAACAGGATTTGAAACAGTCATTAATTGAAGGATTACCCAAGCCAGGCTGAAGACAACCCTAGAGCTACTTTTATTATCAGGGGATACGAATGTCTTGATCGTCTGTAATCATGTTAGCCGCATGACGGTAAGAGGCTCTACACTGTTGTACTTCTCTAGATAATCCCAGTGTAATTTATCACAGGTGACATAATGTATCTGTTTTCATTTACCGTGGGATAGTTGAATTCTCTAGGGCATGAGTGAAGTGGAAGCTAAAGTAAGCATTTTGCTCTGTCTACCAATATGAAGTTGTTGTTGAACTCACTGCTGCAGCCATAACACTTCTAAAAAACTGTAGAAAACTAGATAAAGGATTACATAATAGGTTAAAAAAATTATCTAATGAGAGGAAGCAATGTTCTACACAGGTCCTCCTTGAAAGAATATATATTTCCCCCATCATCCCTCACCTTGATGTCCTCCGCTTTGGGGCTGGCCATGCCTTCCTCCACCTCCATCCTGTAGTCGGTGAGCTGGGCGGAGGAGAGGGGCCCCAGGGGGTGGTCGGCCCCTGCTGAGGGGGCCGGAGGCTCCTGACTGGGGGTGTCCCGGTACGTCATGGTGGGGGAGAAGGCCGGATGCTGCTCCAGAGATGGAGGGGTGGGGAACATCCGCTGGAGGTCTGCTACTGCTAAATGGAGAGAGAGAGAGAGAGAGAGAGAGAGAGAGAGAGAGAGAGAGAGAGAAAGCAAATAAAAATAAATAAGATAAAGGGGATGGAGAGATCAAGATTATGAGTTGATGCAAAAATCCGACGTCATAACTCCACGCGACTGCATTGCTTCGTACTAAACCGAACGCAGCCTTTTACATGGCAGCACTTGAAACCTGTCGACCTGCACAGCCATCGACCCCAGGGGACTCACTTGAAGGATAGGGCACAGCCATCCTCCCCTCCTTTCCTAGAGGGCGCTCCTCGCCCGCTGACGCTGCCACCTTGGTGGAATGCTGTTTGGGGCAGACGGTCTACAAATTATTACACACACACAATGAGTTCACACGCTTTCGGGCTCCATACGCTCAGCACATAGTTAAACACAGAAACGAGAAGCGTCAAACTGAAGTGGTCAGCATAAAGCTCGACGTGAATCCAAGTACTGCGATGTGTTTTAGAAGGATGGCGATTCAATACACGGCCAAGGCAAAGTCAGTTGAGCCTGATGAGGGCAGCAGCCTGACGAGTGTGACAGTCCCTTACCCCCAGCTCCTCGTCGTCCTCATCGAAGATGTTGTCCAGGTCAGAGATGTTCACCACCAGGTCCATCTCTCTGGTCAGAGGAACGGTGGACTTGGACGCAGCGTCCTCCTGCTCCGAGTCGTCTGCGCCGCCCAAAACAAAAGTGCACAACCGTCAAAGAGTACTCCCAGCACAGTGAAACAACAAGCTATAACAGACGGGATAAACACATAGTTTAGGTTCAGTTTGATAGGTTGTTTTGTAATACCGAGGCCACATCTCCACCTTAAATGTCTGGGATATAACCAAACACTCTGTATTGTATTACTCCTCACATAACTATTCAAAGCTATGACAGACAGCATCAAGTAGACAGCCATAACAGTGCTGGACTCCCTCACCTGACTTGGGAGCCGAGCTGAAGATAGACATGGCGTCTTTCCCATCAGGCAGTGCGCCATTGCCGTTTATGTCATCGCCCTGAAAAACAGACACAATTGTCCATATTCAAAACGTATTCGTCATCAAACATGTATTTCACAACCTTCAACCCGCCCATCCATACTCAATACCTTGGCAAACAAAAACCCTTCATCCTGACCCCATAGGTGTTGCTTTTAAAATGTCCGACTGTTCCTCCGTCTCCCCTGCCGCCTTACCTTGGCCCTCTTGCTGGGGTCGCGGCCCTGTCCCTTGAGCCTTTTGGAGGTGGGGAAGGTGTACTCGATGTCGCCCTCCTTGAAGTCGTAGGGGTCGTCGCCGGGGTCGCCCAGCCCCTCCACCCCGGGCAGCTGCAGCAGACCCAGGGTCTGGATGTGCTCCCTCACCCTCTCCTCTGAGATCTTAAAGCGCCGGTGGGTCTGTGTGAACAGCCTGGAGGAGGAGGAGGAGGAGGAGGAGGAGGTGGGGGAGACAGAAAAAGGATTACTTTACAGTGAGAGCGATCAATCTCTTTGTGGCTCTGTGAGTTTACGCTAGTCTCTATTTGAACTTAGAATATGTGTGGATGTGTTTGCTTGTATTTTCTCTGTGATTATGATGATCATCATCGTCACCTCTTCAGTGCCACTCCCTCTGTAGCTGTGGTCTCCATCTTGTTCTCCCCTAGTCGGTCCACCGGCAGTTCTGGTGGTCTGAACTCCGCCCTGTCGGCCTTGGGAGTCCTGAAACCTTTCCACCAGACCGACCCGTTCTCCCTCTGCCCTAGAGGGGGCGCATACAGAGCCGTCTCGCTGGGCTCCATCACCCCCATCCCAGACACGCCATCGCCCGGACACGGGACCATGCCCACCGCGGCTTCCAGCACGTCCGGGTCCTGAACCCGCGGGTGGGGGCTCAGCGTGGGGGGCAGGGGGGACACGGGCGAGTGGAGCAGGGACTCCGGGGCTTTCCTGGAGGCCGACAGGGGCTTGGGGTATTTGCAGCTGGGCATGGAATCCAGGGGGGGCTCCAGAGCCGCCAGGCCCCCCAGGGGTGGCCCACCGCTTCCCCCAGAAGAGGAGTCCTGTTCCAGGCAGGGCTCCTGGCTCACTGGCTGCCGGTGGTGGAAGGGGGTCATCACGGGCGCTCTCTTGGGCTGTTTGTCAGCCTTGTCGGGCTTGTCCGAGGTCTTATGCTTGGGGAGCGAGGGAGGCGGTAAAGAGGGTCCTGAGGAGCAGGAGGAGGTGGCAGGGTTGGCACCGGGCTGGCCGTTGGCTGAGGAGGCTGTGGACAGCTGCTGTTTCTGCTGCTTCAACCTGGAAGAACAACATCACACGGTTAAGACTGAAACACGCAGGACACGAGTGAAACGAAAAGACAAGTCATAGATTTTACAGACTTTAGTCTTTCTTTCATTTTTTTTTCTCTCTCTCTCTCTCTTTCATTTTTTTCTCTCTCTCTCTCTCTCTCTCTCTCTCTTTCTTTCTTTCTTTCAGCAACAAGACAATATGACCCTAGAAGATGTCTCACTGTTGTGCCCTGCTGTGTTTGCTAAACGGTTGGGCTGGGCCGCTGCCTGCACCAGTGTGTGTGTTTGTGAATTCTGTATGTGTGTGCATGTGTCAGCGTGTGTGTGTGTGTGTGTGTTTGTGTGTGTGTGTGTCAGTGTCTGTGTGTATTCTGTATGTGTGTGCATGTGTGTGCGTGTGTCAGTGTGTGTGTGTGTGTGAGTGTGTGCGTCAGTGTCTGCGTATGTGTGTGAATGAGTGCGTGTGTGTGTGTGTCTGACCTGGAGCAGCTGCATGGCGCCCTGTCCCCGGGGTGGCTGAAGTCCCAGGTGTTCACACCGTTTGGCACCTCCTTCCCGGGCGTCACACCTCCACCATCGCCGCCCGTGGTCAGGCTGAATCTGTGGGCGACAAACGGGCGAGGCAGCAGCCGTGTCAGAGGGGCAGGTGACACGGTAGAAACTGTAGGTGCATTTTCACAACGGAGCTTAGCTGTGCTGACTTAGCCACTGGTCTGCTCAGTTTTAGGAGGTGGACTTTAAGTATAGGAATAGTCTGTTCTAGGCCAAGTACAGTCTAGGTACAGTTCAACACATCAGTGTAAAAACAAACCAGTGTCTGGGTGGATCTGACCAACTCACTTGTGCTGGGGTTGGTTGAGATAGCACTCCTTCCATGCCTGATGGACCACCTGGTTGGTCAGTTTTTTCCCAGAATGCTTTGGGCTGAGGTTGGTGTTCCCCATGCCGGTGTCCTGGGTGGGAACACTAGACGCTGACGTCACAAACCCGCTGTCAGCTGAAACGACGGGGAAGGGAATGGATGTCAGGTTAGGAATCCACACAATGGGGACGGTGTAATACATCCACAGAGCACTGACACCATGATCCAAGAAATACAGAGATAACATTGTCTCCGCAAACAATGGATTAGATGCCAGATTACAGGTGTCATATAGACAGCTTTTTTTCTTCAATAAGGTTATTTTATCCTTTTGTATCTTCTGGGATCTCGTTTCATTGTGTTGCGCAATATGTCAGATGCTTTTTAATACAAAAAGGTTCACATTCAAAGTTGTGTAGATCTCTAGATCTAGGATGAAAGATAGGGATTTAGGCCCTTGTGATGAAAAGCCAAAGCGACAAAAGTGACCCTATTGTTTGGCTTCACGGTGCTGACTTTAAAGTACATTCTATTTGCAAAACTTCTGCATACAAATTTAATATGGAACCTTTGAGGTAGTTGAGTGTGTAGTCTACAATGGAATATAACAAATGAATAAAAAAAACTCCCTCAGTCATGTTAAAACATATATTGTTTATATTTGTACGTGTGAGTGTAGATTCCCTGTAAGTAGTACATGCACCATGGCGCAAAACAATTCAATGATTTGCCAATCCAAGGTACAAGTGCAGAAAATCAGGTGATGTTTTTTGTCTTGTTTCATTTTTTTTCCCAGGAAAAGTTACAAGAAGTCAAAACCACAGAGAGGACCCAAACTCAGATATCCTAAGAAAACGCAACAAGCACAGAGTCCGCTGGCGGATCCATGGGAATTGACAGGGAACAGTGCCCAGGCGGAACTGTAGGACGGTGCTGTTACGCCCACACCCTCATTCCAGCCTCTCTCCTCATCACCACACGACTGATCACATTTATATCATCATCATGTGCACCCACTTATATCTCCATATAAGACTCTGTGATTCCACCTTCCTGGAGGCGGGGGTGGGGAGGGGGTTCGGTACCTGGTGTACCTTTCCTGACTCTCTCCACCGTTCCACCGACTTCCTCTCTTGTTTGGTCATTTGTTTATTTAGTCAATGTTCACTTATGGAACACTTGTCTTGACTCAATCAATCTTCCCCACCTGCACTTGTATTTAGATGGACTCATAGACCTAGCCTATCTAACATATCTACAGCTACTAACTTTGTGTTTGGATCAGTTGTTTTTATCTTCATTTGTTGAGCATTTCCCCAGCCTGTTTAATTTGATTTTGATTCAGCAAGCAGAAGATGAAATAATGTTTTAGCAGTGCTACAAAACATACTCATTTGTAAAGTCTACTGTTCTCAGCAGAATAGCGGCGCACGCTCAGGCTAAACTGCAGACAAGTTGTTTGGCATCCGAGCTCAATCATCGAATCATTACCACGACAGCTTAGGCCTATTGGCTTTTAATGTAGTCGTTCGATAGTACTCCGAATGTTTTGCTGCTGCTTTAACATTTTTGTGACCTTGGCCTTGCCAATAATGCAGCGTTTACAGTGCTATGGACACAATAAGCTTCATGGATTGGCTTTTCGGTATCCTCTTGTTTTTTCTTTTTGCATGTGTGGGTGTGCGTTTGTTTCTGGTACCTGAGCAGGGCTGCTCTGGCGAGGTGGGGGGTGTGAGGGGAACCCCACAGTTGGAGGTGTCTCTAACAAGCCCGTGGGTTCCGGCCGCTGGTGGGGGTTGCTCGATCGGCAGGTCGCTCTGGGCGATGAGTACGAAGGCTGCTGGGTAGGTCATCCTCACACCACCTGCAGGAGGAAAAGATCAAAGCTGAGTTTGCCCGCACAAAAACAAACTGATGATAAACAGATTCCAGCTGCATACCCAGATCCAAACACGGGGAGGAACAGTTGTAATTATCCAGAAATGTTCTTTTAAGTTGAGTAAATGGATTCCACAGCATGCAAAGAGACCTAAGTGTTTTTTAACTATAATGTGTTATTGAATCATTAGACAAATTACTACTGCAATTCAACGTGAGAGGGAGAACAAAAATCACACCAGGCTCCCTTTTGCTTCCTGAAAATGGATTATGCAAGAAAGAAAAGGTCAAAAGCATTAGCGCGCTCAAGACCGTGCTCATGAGCCATTGAATTTCCTATTCAGTCAATTTCATTACGCCAAGGACTAAAGCTGTCATGACTGCAGCGTCCGGCGCCCACGGGTCAACGGGACTTCGCGAACAGCGAAGGGACCTCGCGAGATTTGGCCTGTCACCTGCCTCCCTAACCCCTCTGCACGCTGCCATGAAGCGCTCCACTCCAACCCTCCACTTCCACCCACTCCGCCCTCTCCTTTAGTGATGTCGCTAAGCCCTCTTCTGGGCTGGAGTGCGCGGACCGTCCTCCCGTTTGTTCTCCCGAGCCAGGCCAAAGCACACTGCGCTCGCCGAGGGTCCGATTTCAATCGGCTCTGATCAATGCTCGGGGGTCAGGCAGTCGATGGCGTGATTAGACCGAGCTGTGAGGATCTCCCCGAGGGCATCGTCCTCCTCTCTTTCTCTCCCTCCTCCTCCTGTCTTTTACTCCTCCCCTTTGCTTCTCCAGCCGTCCTTCTTCCCCCTCTCCCCCGACAGCAACCTGAGAGACACCGGCTCTGTCTCTGAAGTACACCGCGAGTGGAGAGCCCTTCAGATAGCCTCCCCTCCGCCGCGCTCCACTGCCCAGACTGTCTGTGGGTCTATAATCCACACAGAGAGACTTGGTCAATAGGCAGCTTCGGTCCTGCAGCTTTCTGCCCAGCGAACTAATAGCCTAGCCAATCTATAGGGCATCGACGATCACTAACACTGCTGAAGAGAGTGACAGAAATACAAAGGCTCAACATATGTTTCTGCCCCCGGACCAAACGGGTTCTCGGGTGTGCACATCTGAACCTGTGTCGGTGTGACTGTGTTGTATGAATGTGCCTACTTCATGTGCATGTGTAAGTTATTTAAAATATGGTATTGAAAGATGTAGGCGTATGTGGGATGAAAGGAAAAGAAGATTGTGTGATACAGTGGGTACTCTGTGTGTACCGGGTGTTTCAGTGTACTTTG
Organism: Galaxias brevipinnis; assembly: GCA_036023535.2. Classification (NCBI taxonomy): domain Eukaryota; kingdom Metazoa; phylum Chordata; class Actinopteri; order Galaxiiformes; family Galaxiidae; genus Galaxias; species Galaxias brevipinnis. The sequence continues at coordinate 27,205 of JAVQIZ010072478.1, forward strand.
GGAATCTTTTGGCTTTTGGTCGTTCCCTTCGTACCTACGATGACCTCCACGGCCGCGTGGCTGTGGGGGTCGTAGCACTGCTGCCCCTCGTCCTTCTCCGGGACGGGGGCGGCCGCGTTGGGGGGCACACCGCCTCCCTCTCTGTAACGCAGGAGCACCATGGGGTAGAAGTAGCTCCACTCCTCCATCAGCTTCCGGACTGCCGGCTCGCTCATCTTGTAGGCCTGGCCCGTCAGGGTGCCGCGCAGGCCGTACGGACTCAGGATCACTGCGGAGCGGCAAGAGACACGGACAACAGGGATAGGGATGGAAAAAGATCGACAAAGGGAAGGGAAACAATTCGTCGTTCAAAATAGATTCAATTTGAAGGCAAAGAGTTACTGGATTAGTGACGGAGCCATGCTAGACGCCACTACTGGCTTACAGTCATTGTTGCTAAGCTAGGCTACATTTACCAACTAGCTGATTGTTGGACGTGCAATCATAACATTGATATCGATCATCTCGTCTGACTAGGGGTAATATCCCTTTAAAATACTTCTTCCACAGTAGGCATCATAGAGTGTGGTGGTGGGCAGCTGCCTCACCTTGTACGGGCCCAGAGGAGATCTGTGCCAGGCGGATGTGATCCTCGGTGATGCGGTAGGCCGGCTGGTGCTGGGCGATCTCCACGCTGGTGCACACGTTGCTCTCCCCGTGCAGGAAGAAGGTGAAGGCACAGGACAGGTGCTCACTGAAGAGGGACAGGGCAAAAGGGGGAAAGGTCAGTGTTGAAGAGAGAAAACCCGTTTAGGAAACAAGACCAAGTAAGATTGAGAGCGCATATATTTCTACTTCTAGAAGCAACGTAATCCGCACTTCCGATTTCAATAGAGTGTGTCAGGGAATAGATCTGTGATGTTGTGCTAGATCTCCAAACACAATCGTGTAATCGTTCCACATACATTTTATTAACTCTCCATAAAATCCAACAACATGTCAAGGGATTTGTCTTGATTTTCCTCGGAATTTCCTTGGATTCGCGTCAACAGCAATCAAATCCCATCCACATCGTGAGGACTGACTACAAGGAGTGTGTCACTTTTTTTTATCATCAGACCATCTCTCTAAAAATGGCAATTCTCTAAACACTTTTATTGTCTCTGTTGCTACAAGCATGCCTAAGCGTCTCCTTAAGTACGCATAGATCATCGACATCATCGCCACTTATCACTTCTTATTATTGCTGGTATAAATCCTAATTTTTCCCGGGATTGATGATCATGACATCATGTGTATGTATGCCCCTTCCTCCTTATTACACTTCCAGAGGACAGTTTATCACGGAGGTGTCTCGCTTTTTTTTTTTTTTATTATCACAAAACCTGTAATCGCCGAGCCATTATTGCGATCTATATTGCAGGTTGGTCTGGACATCATTACCTCCATGGATTGCTTCATTGACGTCCATTTTTTAATCTATAAACCCCTCCGCGTGGGTTTATACAGCACACAATAAAGCCAGCAGGTAATATCCATGTGATTACCCCGGTGCCCATGCAATATCCATGCACCCCGAGGAAACTGGGCCCCCGTTAGAGCCATAATGGATCATCAAATTCAATAGAGTGGCCACACATTGGCAGAATTAAAGATAGTATCATCTCGGGGATCGCCTGCTATGTGGCAGTGTGCGCCGTGCCCTGTAGATGGCGCTGAAAGCACCGAGAGAGAGAGAGAGAGAGAGAGAGAGAGAGAGAGAGAGAGAGAGAGAGAGTCACGTCTCTGCTTTATAAACATTCCTCACTCTGCCCAAGAAAAACATAGCGTCATACTGGAGCAACGGGAGGGCGGCTTCAGCACCGCTCTCCAGAAGCCCGGGGAGGGGAGGGGGACACACGCACAGCACACACACACACACACACACACACACACACACACACACACACACACACACACACATATATGCATCCACTCATGGAGCACATACACACTCACGCACAGGCATACCCACATACAAACACATGCACACAAAGACAGATGGGAGACTGTCCTCCTCTTGCGCTCTCTCTCTCCAACACACACACGCATACACACAAACACACTTATGTTCCTGAAGCATCATGCCAAGTAGCTCTACAGTAATACTCCATCATTTCAATTATTCACATCTCTACAGCATGTGAGTCGGGGAAAACATTTTTTCTCCCAGTGTAACTTCCCCCTCCTTGCCCCTCTGCTAACACCAGATGAACAGCTATTTATATCCAGAGGAGGTGCCTTTGGGGGATAGACTTATGTCAAAACTACCAATTCGGCCTACCACAAACACACACACACACACACACACACACACACACACACACACACTCACACACGCTGCAGTCCTAATGAAAAACATACTAAGGTACACACACACGTACACACATCACTACATTCCAGAGCATAACTGGAGAGACGCTTCATGTCAAAGGGACCTGTTTTCTCCTTTTCCTCCACTAGCAGGCCCAGCAGAGCTACCAGGCGTTTCCACCGGCCGCGTTCCAATAGCCGGCCACGTTCCCTCTCACCTTGGTAATTCCATTTGCCCGACGGCCTGCCGGCCTGTTCATGCTCAATGGGCCTCCCTGTTGTTTTTACGAGGGCAGCGTACATCAGCAGAGCCCACATCCGAGCTCTTCTCCGTGACTCCCTCGTGACCCCCACCAGAACCGCAGCGCCAGCCGAGCCAGGGAGCGGGAAATCGCCATGAAAAATGAAGTGAACAAAAAATATATATATATTGCGTGCAGGCGTTCTCTCTTTCTCTCTCTAACACGCTTGCGCTTGCACTCTCTCCCCCCCTCTCTCTTCTTTTTCATTTCTTAGTCCTGCTCCTCTACCGTCTTCCTCTTCTTTCCTCCCTTAACCCCCCCCCCCCCTCTCTCTCGTTCCCTCTCACTCATCCCACATGTCTGCTTTGAAAAGTGAGAGCACTATCAGCTAGAACACAGTGGCTGGGTCATTTCCTGTTTCAGCCTGGTTGATGGGCGTGAGCTGAGCGTCTAGAGGCGTGATAGGGAGCAGACAGACCAGCTCTGCTCCTCCGTTCAGCCTGCCAGTCACCAAAGAGGAACCGAGGATTAAACACAACAACTGGTACCTCCGGGCATGCAACACAAAACAGATGGATTTCAGATTGACTCTCTTTTCTTGAAAGACACAAATAGTTGTAGGGGTTTTAGGATTTGAGAAACGTCCCACAGCTCATCAAAGGACAGCAGTCCCAGCAAAGTCATAAACCGTGGGGCAGAAACCACCGGGACAGTCTCTCCGGGACTGCGTCGACTGACAGTGTGTTTGGGCCGACACATTTGCAAGGTGCATCAGATGGTGCTAGGGTACCCTACAAAGAAGAGCCCATATCCAGGACCACAGCCATCTGTTTGAAGACGGCCAACGCTAATGACCCAGACCACGCGCCTATGACGATTACTCCAGAACCCATTTGAAATGCATCCAACCACTTTTCAGCATTTCACGGTCTCCATTACACAAAATGCCAACCCTTCCCCAAGCGAATGCGCGTTCGCACACGCTTCCAGAAGACACATATCGCCAGAGATCACAAAAGACAATATGGGCGATGAGACACGTAATTATGGCTCATTTACGCCTCGTACACATGACTGATGTGAGAGGTCGGAGGTGGCGAGATGAACCGCCTCGTTTTGATGAATAATCGCTCGCTACCTCCAAACCTTCCACGGTAATCCTTCCAAATTAATTTACTCACATCCCACACCTAGTCATGAGGATTTATAAAGCAGGCTCAGGGCACGAGTTATTCTAATACAGTCACGCAGAAAATGGATTTATTGCCCTTATTGAGGCCCTTTTACGGGGGAAAATAAAGAGGGGCATGTCCTACATGGATGGAACTGTCCCCCGGAACAGCGGAGGAGTGGCGGATGGGAAGCAGACCGTCGTCCCAGCTGCCTTCTGGTGCACCAGACACTAACACTGGGAGATTGATGTCCCCCGTCCTTTACAAAGGGCATTTTCCTGCACAGTAAGCGGACGCTTGTGGACACTGGGTTCCCTGCATCCTTGGGGCTGCTTAGACGCTAGGAGAAAAGGAGGCAGTGTGTGTGTGTGTACAGTATGTGTGGGTGTGTGGGTGTCTTTGAGAGAGAGACAGAGGGAGGGAGAGAGGGAAAGAGAGCGCGCGAGGGAGTGTGTGCGTGTGTGTGTGTGGGCCACTGTGCGGCAGCAGGCTTGCAGGCTGCGAGCAGAGATGTGCCGGCACTGTGTGCTGTGTACTGTGTATGAGCCGGGTATTAATAAATGAACAGGAATGATGGCTGAGACTGGCCCCGAGGCTGACAGCACTGGAGGCAGAGACAGGGAGAGAGCGAGAGGTAGAGAGGGAGAGAGAGCGGGAGAGCTAGAGAGGGAGAAGGGAGAGAGCCTAATAGAGAGAGAGAGATAGTGGGATATATAGAAGAAGGATAGCGTGAGAGATGAGGGAGGGAGAAAGACAGAGAGCGAAAGCACCACGGGGAGAGGAGGGGAGACGGAGGGATAGAGGGAAAGACTAGGATAGACAAACAAGGTGAAAGATAAAGAGAGAGAGAGATCAGATAAAACCAAGGGAGGGAGAGAAGGAGAGGTAAATACAGCAGACAGAGAATCAGAAAGAGAGGAGACAGAGACAGATGGAGAGAGCGAGATAGAGACAGCGAAAGAAAGAGAGAGAGATGGAGAGAACGAGAGATGGAGAGATGGAGAGAGAGAGAGAGAAGATATAGGGAGGTGAATAATTTAACAACACACACTCTGTGATTCCTCCACACTTAGCAGTGAGATCACAGCCAGGTTTAATGGCTAGATACTCAGTGCAATTAATACTTTCATGCTCAAATTAAACAGATAATGCAGAGTGCTGAGCAGCGGAGGGTCTCTGCATACCCAAACAGTACCTGCGGCTCCTTGGGAGGTGTGTGTGTGTGTGTGTGTGTGTGTGTCCTGAGTGTTTGTTTATCTGCCCGTGTGTGTGTGTGTATGTGTGACCCGTTCACAAATCAAGCACATGCATGCTCTTGCTAGTGTGTATCCTCTGAATGCATGGTGACTAATGTGCACTCACAGAAGCCTTCCTGCAGATCCCTCGGCATACCGCTGCTATCAAAGCCTGCAACTCATGGGGAATAACCCCGTATGTGCTATATGACACAGAGAGAGTTTGCTGGCGTAACATATTGGCCGTGGCGACGACCTGCACCCGGCACGTCACAGGCACCCTGCCGCACTCAGCTCCCCGGACAACACGGCCCCGGCCAGCCGCAGCCACCGCCGGGGGGTCTGGGAAATAGAGTCAGACACGCATGGGGGACTACAAACGTCTCACTTAACACACACATCCACACTAAGACGAGCGATAAGAGGGGGGGGGGGGGATGGGGGGGGGAGAAAGAGGACCATTTTCTTTCGGGCAGTAAATCTCTTCTGTTCTGGATGGCAGAGATAGAGGGACCGAGAGACAAAGGCATAAAGAGGAAACACCGATCTAGTGGCAGGTGAACTGAGAGAGACAGGAAGAGGACAGAGTTAGGGGAGCTGTGTGTGCTGACGTGTGGTACAGTGAGTGTCCCTGTGGTCCTGGGGTCTGCTCTACATGGAGACTCTGTGCGGCGTGGAATAGGACACAGGTCCAGTCTGTCCCCTCCACCGCTCCAACCCAACCCCAAAGAGAGCCTTGACTACCGCTCCGCCTGATAATGGCAGCGGCTCCAAAGTAACCTGCCTGCATAGTGCTACCTGTAGACACACTCAAACACACACACACACACACCTTTTGCGCACACCTCCCGCACACGCATGCTGTCCAACAAACAGACAAACACGCCCCACCCACTTGTTTGTGGTAGCAGCATTACAACATTCATACGCACACACACACAGACAAACAACTGTCAGCGTATTAGACAAATACAGGCAACATTACAGCATTACAGGCAATAATATGCACAGAGTATGTGCAGACGACTGCACTCGCAGGTAGCACGGTGCCGTTGTCACACACACACACACACACACACACACACTTACACACTAATATTAACCAAGGGATCAGCAGAATGAAGTCAGCGTGATGTATTATTCATTGGGCCTCAGTGGGTGGCCTTAGCCTGGGTTGCTATCACAATGTTAGCGCTCAAACACTCCGCCGGCTATTTATATGGGTTCACAATGAGAAGCCGCTCAAGGCCAGACCGGTAGCGGGCACAGAGTTACCCTTTTAAAAGCCATAAAAGCAGGGAATCTGGCACCACCTAATTCTTTTGTGTTTCCCTGTGTGTAATAGCGATCCAAATAGGAGCGGGTCTGCTGCTGCTGCTGCTGTTTGTGTGCTGGACTCAAAAAAATCGTTTCGGGGGAATGCGCTCTATGTCAGATACGTTTGCGCACCAACCGCAAGAACAGTAGAAGTAGCAGGCGTCTATTTTCCTAGGCTACTTATGTGATGGGCTGCCTCCATTTCTATCGATCTCTCTCTCTCTCTCTCTGCTCTCTCTGTTTCTTTCAGCCTTGTCATTTCATGGCGGAGGGAGGTGTTTCATTGCCGGTGTTGGAAACACCCCCGACCAAAACGAATGTTTCCCTGTCGCCTCCTTGCCACTCAATAAAGGGTCCTGTAACGGTGAGGACGCTGTGACAGCGTGGGACCGCGAGGTGGGAACACAAACACCCCCCCCCCCCCCCCCCCCGGCCCCACCCCCCCCCACCCCGGGGGGGGGGCGCCCCCCCCCCACACCCCGGGG
>JAVQIZ010072482.1:0-11210 GCA_036023535.2 Galaxias brevipinnis
CCCCCCGGCTGGTCAGTGATCAGGGGCCTATACTACGAACGGAAGTTAAACTACTCCAATCTAACTCGGGGTTAAAGAAAAAAGTTGTAGTTGACAAACTCTGATTGTCCAAATGGGTATTAAATGGTACTACCACGGTGATTATGATGTGTGCTAGTTGAGTTGGTGTTAACTCCATGGCGTTTGTGTGCGTTCGCATAAAAGGGCAGAGGTTGGCAACGTAGGAAGATATTTTGCCCAATGGCACATGCTCCTTATTTCTGACAGCAAGTTGAAAATGTCAGGATGTAAGTAGTTTTAAGAAATGTTAATGGCTAACTCTTTGCAGCACATTGCCGAGAGTAAAGTCGAGAAAGTATTCTTATGTGCATGTTTCTGCAACTACGGTCAGTTTTACTCTCCCAAATTAAAATAATGGAACCTCTATGATTTATAATTTTAAGTGATGTTCTATTTTGCATTACGGACTCCTGTTTCAATTGTAATATAATTTAGATGTAAGGATGCAAAAAATTATCTATATAATATGTGAAAACAATTAGGATTAGGCTATTAAATTATAGCCGACACATGAGCTACTCGGCTAAAGCACCTAGGCTGTATGAATACAAAGACATTCTAACAATCATTTCAGCTGCAACCCCAGCACAAAGCGTGTTTGAGATTATACGCTATTATGCTGATTTTATTGACCGTTAAAGTAAAGGATTTTCTAGTTAGAGCAATACACTTTTTGGAAGCTAAATAGCTGGCTTTATGTTGTGAAACTAAGTGTTAATTTTGAATGCTCTAAAAACAACTGGCCGACAAAAAAAATAGGTATTTGTGTCCACGCCAGCAGTTGTACAACAATATTCACAGCGCACATTTCTTGACTACAGCGTTATAGAGCGCCCTATTATCGTTAACATCAAGTAAACCACGAACATAAACTGCACGGAGCAGTGTAGAGATGCAGCATAAATTGCTATGACAATATACCTCGGGTAAAACTTACCCAACTTTTATAATACGGGTTAATCGGAAAGTTACCTCCGACGTCACAAAGTTACTCCTCATCATACTGGGGTAAACCAGTTACCTCGCTTCTTAGTATAGGCCTTTGGTGACAAGGTGTTTTACCATTTGTTGTAAGAACATGTATTTTTTATCATGAATATGATTAATAAATTGCTATTTATAAATAGAATTTTATATATATATATATACATATAATATATATCCGTCCTCCCCAATTTTCGAACTCACCAGCCGCCACTGACACATACAGACGGACAACTTACTCCCAACGTCAAGCCTGGCATTGCATGTAGACAGGCCAGCTGAGTTGATGGCAGAGAGTGTGTACCAGCCAGCGTCTGCCATCCTTACCCTCTCTATTAGCAGGCACTGTCGTCCTGAGCCATCCTGATATAGACTGTGCCATGCAAAAAAAAATATTATTACACTTGTAATATTTGTGACATATAATAATAATAATAATAATAATAATAATAATAATAATAATAATTCATTGTAGTTCATTTTTAGCGCTTTCCTCAACGACTCAAAAGCGCTTTACACAAATTGGTTGCCAATTAAGTACACAGAATGAACAATGAACGGACAGACAGCTATCACACACAACACTCAGTCTGAGTGATACCACGGCAGCCAATTTGCGCCAGACTTGCTCACCCAACATTTTGCAGTAGACCTGCTCACACATTGGACACACAGACCGACTCCAGTTGAATTGGCAGTGACTGGTCAGGGCACTCGTAGGAGTATGGAGCATGTTTTTTGATGGTGGGAGGATACCAGCGCACCCGATGGAAACCCACACAAACACGGGAAGAACATGCAAACTCCACACAGAAAGGCCCTTGGCTCAGTTGGAGATCGAACCAAGGAACTTCTTGCTGTGAGGCAACAGTGCTAACCACTGAGCCAACGTTTATCATGGCTTATAGTTTATCATGGTTTTACCCACCTCATTCTGTGAGGGTCAATGCGCAGCATGTCCTTGTCTTTCTTCCAGAAGAGCTTTGGTGGAGGGGAGGCTTCCACCTTACACTCTAACCTGACTGTGTCTCCCTCTAAAGCACGGGAGTTCAACATCTTTTGCACAAAAGTAGGTGGGAGCAGCACTTCTTGAGCTAAAAAGGAAAAGGAGGATGAAGATAATGTTAGGAGAAAATATAAAAGGCGGAGGGGGGCAATGATGATGGAGAGTTGGGATCTGATCTTTAACCCAATATTTTCACTAAAATATGATATGCATAGCAATAGGTAACTTAAAAACATTGGTAGTAATAAACTTGAAAGCAATATGTGATGCTGAGCAACTGTAAAGAGTAGGGGGTTGGATTTGTTTGGTTGCGTAGTCTGAAACCTCTCTCACCAAGGACATCAAGTTTTATAGTGAAGCTAGTCTCCCCAGCCCGGTTTCTGGCCACACATTCATATAAACCAGTGTGGTGCACAGTGACGATCTCAATGATGAAGGAGTGCACGCTGTTCTCACAAACTAGCATCTTGTGGTAGTCATCTGGACGAATGGCTTTACCGTCCAGGTACCAGGACACATCTGGGGTGGGGAGCCCACAAACCTGAACAGGAAAGAGGTGAGGTGAGGAATGGATGTGTGGAGTGAATCGGTGTGAGTGTAGAAGCCTCACTATATCTGGGGTTATTGCACACACTACAACAGAACTGCAATTTGGAGGGCTGGACCAATTGCTGCTGGAGAAAATAATAGATATCCTTGTTTTCAAGCTTTAGACTTTTCTTTGGACTACTTTTTTAGGCTAAAGAACACGAGGCACATATATGGTTGTTATAAACAAGCTAACGAAATGGTTAATGTTTTGCCCTGTTAAAACAGTTCTGTTGTAAACCAGTAGGTGATGTATTTCATTATTGAGTTATTTAGTGTTTGTCATTGTCATGCTTAGAGCACAATGTTAAGAGTTGCACATGTTTGATATGCATCAAAATCCAACCGGTTTGTAGTAATTATCTACATGCGTCGTCTGTAAGTTAAATGTTTATGAATACACTGAACTAACTTTTGATGTATTTTTTTGTTGTTGTTAATTCTTTAATATATTTTCTTGGTTGTTTACATATATGTTAACTGCTAACTGCATGGTGGACTACAATAAATCCAGCGCCAAACACAACAGTGTTTGGACAAGCTTATCTGCCTAGCTCATGAAGGGGAGAGACAGGTAAAAAGACGTGCAACGGAGTGAGAACAATTACATGGATTAACATGTCAGCTAGGCAGCACGGTGGCTCAGTGGGTAGCACTGTTGCCAAACAGCAAGAAGGTACTGGGTTCAATCCCCACCTGACCCAAGAGCCTTTCTGTGTGGAGTTTGCGTGTTCTCCCCGTGTTTGCGTGGGTTTCCTCCGGGTACTCCGGTTTCCTCCCATAGTCCAAAAACATGCAGGTTAATTGGTGACTCTAAATTGTCCGTAGGTTTGAATGTGAGTGTGAGCTGTTGTCTGTCCCTATGTGTCGGCCCTGTGATAGACTGGCGACCTGCGGCCCTGTGATAGACTGGCGACCTGTCCAGGGTGTACCCCGCCTCTCGCCCTGTGTCGGCTGGAATAGGCTCCAGCCCCCCCCCGTGACCCTGCATAGGATAAGCGGTATAGCTAGTGGATGGATGGAACATGTCAGCTGTAGAGAAAGAGCTTTAAGACCGGAGTTCCATGTTCATGTTCTTTGGAATCTTCAAGACATTACAACAGATCTTCAGTGAGCTTAGCAGCGTTAGAAGCTCGTGGTAAGGCTGAAGCCGAGAAGACAACGGTTTAATTTTCACAATGTGAAATCAAGGTTAAGGGTAAAAATACTCAGTTTAGAGTAAATGAGACTTATCTAGACGCTACGGAGAAAGAGGCAGAGGCTGCATTAGCAGAGGCTATTGTTTTTGAAGCAGCAGTAGACGTAGCCAATATTAAACAATCACCCATAGTTGACTTTCATTAATTTGAGAGAAAAGATCGAGCAATGTTTGTAATTGTCAGCCATACGACACTTTCCCTTTGCATAGCCAACAACAATTACTTGAGTCTGTTGACACTGAGGAAAGCACTCATGTAAAACAATCAATCAATGAACACATACCAAAAGGTAATCAAGCTAGGGACTCCCGATCTCATGAATCTAACGTAGGAGGTTTGGCTAAGTTCCTTGCTCGCCGCAATTTACTCGCAGCTGGAATAATAAAATTGTATGATAAACTGGAAAATTACCGAGCTTGGAGGTCCATATTCTGCAATATCATCAAAGAACACAGAATTTTATCTATAATTAAATGGCCCGGGCCAGACTCTGCAGAGCATGCAAAAACGATAAGAGCAGTTCATATAAAAAACACTAGAACTGCTCTCGTAATGGTATGATAAACGCTATAGGAGTGTTATGGGTCAGCTGAAGCCATTGAAGCTTCTCTGTTTGACAGGCTCGAGTGCTTCCTCTCCATGAAAGGCCCCCAGGGCCTACAACAGTTAGGAGACCTACTGCTTGAATTGGAAGTAGCTAAAGCCGATGGTTACCTACCTGGACTGTCTTATTGTGCCAGTTGCATCTTAGAGAAACTCCCATACAGTCGACAGGAGAAGTGGATGAACCTAGAACTTCTGGTGAGCTTCTCAACACTCTCCTTCTCCAAATTCATCCAAACCAAAGCAGGAATGAGAAACAACCCAAGCTTCCTTGATGTCACCTCTAATTCTGCTACATCTGATTTTGAAATACTACCACAAAGAACCACACAAGTTGATATCATCGTGCACAAAACAGAAGTGGACAATGCTCTCGGAAAAGTGGGGCAAAAATGGAGGATCCTGGTAAGAAGTGTCTTAATCACAAGAAACCACATCCACTGCAGAAGTGCAGGGGCTTCCAAGAGAAAACTCTATAAGACGAATGGTCTTCCTTAAATAGAACTCAATGTGCTTCCGGTGTTGCTCATCAACCACTCAACAGGCTAAGGACTGGAAGACAGATTTCCAGTGCTCAGAGTGCAACAACGACAGGCATATTGCAACTCTACATGTCGCCCCAGCTCCTTGGTTTCTCAAAGAAATGGTCAGCCCCCCTACACAGCATGGCAGGGAGGAAGAAGGAGATTCCTCTCTTCCAGTGGCCAACTTGTACAGAGGTTGGTGGAGGGAACTCAACGGGAAGATCATGTTAAAAAATATGTCCGGTTAACATCTAGCCTAAAGGTCATCCTGAAGAAAGAAAACATTTGCTTTCAGGGATGACCAGAGTAACAAGTCTCTAGCCACTTCATCTCTTTTTGACATGTTCGATATACAAGACAACGTTTCACTCTACACAATAAAGACATGTGCGAGTGTATCAGAGACTGGGCCGAAGCACTAGGGGCTTGATACTGAAATCCATTGAAGAAAGGACCTGTCTAGCTCTTAGCAAAATTATGAGTGTAACGAGCTTCCAGATAATTGGGCGTAAATCCCTTCGCCAGATGTAGGAAGGGACCATCCGCGTTTGAAGCTATTTTCTATAAGGTTACGCCCTTTAGATCCTAAAGATTTGCCGAGATATTGCTCCCTTTAGGGAAGGACATCCTCCAAGCACTGAGGTTGCTGAGGTTCAGAAATGAGTCAGTAGCGGTGACTGCGGATGTGCCGCAGATGTTCCATTGCTTTTTTGGTACGCAAGGACCACCAGAACTTTCTGTGATAAATTTTGATACCGCAACAAGGACATCAAAGTGTTTTTCTTCAAAGTACCCAGCTTAAGGACTGAATGATCTGGATTTGAGCACAGTTCCCTCCTATGCAGAGATGTTTAGGGGTTGGCTGGGATGTCACTGGCGATGTGTTCACCTTCCAGGTGTCAGTAGTAGAAAAGCTCTACACAAGTCGTGGAGTTCTTTCTTTAATCAACAGCCTGTTTGACCCACTGGGATTGCTGCCATAGTGAGTATTCAGGGAAGATCCATGCTGACAGCTCTCAATGGAATCCAGGGCTGTCAGCTTTTCCGAAAACCTTTGTGTGATAGACGACTAGAGTTCGACTAGAGTTGCGTGAGAGAGGACTAGAGTTGTCAGCAATTTTTTATGGCTATCGGGGTCATCACCACATGCGGCAGACATGAATAATTTTAGTACTGGAAGAAACACGCACACAATAGCTTAAAGGACTATGGTAAATTGGGGAAGGGGAGTTTGTAGAGTGACCGTTCTGTTGTTTTGTTATGTGGGGGGAAATTCTAGTGGATGAGACTTGGTTTATAGTAGCCTAACATTTTGCTTAGTTATGCATTAATTAGTTTATAGCTATATGAGAAGTTAGCGGCTGGCTAAGAGGACCCTGTTCAATGTTATCAGATTTGAGTTGATAAGCACATGGTTCAAAATGAAAGAGCACTTTCCACACACCCACCGCTACAATGATCTCTAATCTTTACCTGAGCCATTAAAAAATTAACAGAGACATTTAACTTCCTCAAATTTCCAATTTGATCAGCAGCATTTCTGCATATTTTTTTTTTTTCAATGGTCTGCAATAGCAGTTTATGCCTCGCAAACATAATGTGATAGAAATATGAGGTGTGGTCTGGGAGCGTGTGAAGAGGGCAATTTGCGTGAGTCTCACGCTTAATGCGTGAGAGTTGGCAGCTCTGGGAATCTTGTGAAAGGGACGCTCCTCTGTCATTAGAAGTTCAAGGAATGGAAGTTGTGGAGAGACTCTGAGCTTGAAGAAATGAATATCGAACACTCGTACACTACCATCTCTCTCAATGAAGCACACAGGAAAGAAATGTTCAAATTATGTAGCCACAAACGCCATTGCTGCAGTGGCCTACCTAAGAATCACAGATCCAAATGGGCGTTGTGGCATCATGAGAGGCCTGGTTATAGAGGGGCGGTATATTCCCCCTGTGTGGCTTCGATAACTACACCCAAGATTGCCGCCCCTGGGAAAACTACATAGACCAAGCTGGACTTGGGGTGATTAGTTTAAGGGGTGGCCAGCTGTAATCTATTGGGCTGATTAGTGTCTCCAGCCTGTGGCTCTATAATAGAGGGGAATAATTGTATCAATTTTAATGCAATTTTTGAGTGATTAAACCATGTTTCTGGAAAGAATTCCTGTTTGTGTTGTGTTTTACTCCCATCCAGCGACTGGAAGCTGGTATGACATCTCCCCAGCCCCTCCCAATGTCGCAGCATATAGAAGTGTCATTCATGTTCAGCAAAGCCAAACTTGCTCCGTGTCCCAACATTACAGTTTCAAGAACTGCGTGCTGCTCTTCTTGCAGTGGAAAAGGGGGAAGTAGTTATTGACGAAATAGACTTTCAGTTTCAGCAAAGTTGTCTTAGGTTACTTCCACAATCAAATCAATTGATTTTATTATGAGGGAATTCAAATTTAGCTGCAGTTATTTTTATTCTGCCTAAAGTTAATTTAAATATTCATTAGCTATTTTAATTACATATTTATTAAACATATACCAATGCCATTAAAATATGTAAAAAGTACAAAGAAAAAACACAATCGCAATACATTAGATAGGCTACATTGTGTTTTCCTATTTTCCGCATCACATCATTTAAACTTGCAGGCAGCGCATACACTAAAGGCACGAGAGTTAGTGCACTGGATCACGATACATGCGCTTTATAGCGCCAACTCTCCGCTCGGAGATCAGAGAAAATCTGTCCAAAATGTGTCAGAGTAAGAAACGTTCCTAAATTGGAAAAGGACTGTGAACAGACTGTGACTGTTAGCGAAGGTCAGATCACTGAAGCCCTTCAGGCTACATTAGGAGTGCGCTATAGCCACAAAAAAAGTAAAGCCTACTTTTCAAAAATAAAAAAATGTATATGATCTTTTTGTTTCAGTTAATCGATTACCCAAAATACTTTTGATAGAATTTTCAAATAGTGATATGACCTAAAATGCCCATCCCTAGGAAGTACGACTACACTGATCAAAATCCTGCTGATCTTGCCCCAAGATCAGTTCCAGTTTACCTTCTGGCTACAAGTATGGTTGACAGGACATCTTTCCTCTTCAAGTCAACAGATTTAGAAGTTCCATGCATGCCTTTCAACCTGATAGACCCAGTGACTGATGTCGAAATCCATCCTAAGGTTAGTTGTCACATAACAAACGTCTGTATTGACAGTAGGGCTGGGTAAAAATAATTTTTCAATGAATCACAATTTTCAAAACCCGAGATCGATCTTTTAAGTCAGTGCCTTTAGTCAGCGAATGCATGTAGAGTTTACTAAATGTTATAGATGTATAACATGATAACTTATTATAAAATGTTTCACGTTATAACGTGATAACTTGTATTGATATAACGTGAAACGTTCCACATTATAACATGATAACTGATAGGCTACCTATAGTCTCCTATAGGCCTAAAGTGAAACTCATGTTTGAATGACAAAGCGGTGGGAACACTACCATAGCGGGGCCTTTCGAAAGGCTCTTAACCCTAAGTTGCCCCAGGCGAACTGCCCCTGTAATTTCATTGTAAGTCACTTTGGATAAAAGCGTCCTGTTAATTGACTATAACGTAAATGTAATGTGTGCGAGAACGGACTGATGAATATGGATCATTGGTGAGATGGTTTAGCCTGTGACCATGGTCAGCCTTCCGTGTCCCTCCAGCTGATCAATGAGAAATTACGTGACACTATCTCGGAGGGTCAAACTCATTCTTCCTTTTGTTCAGCCCGATGCATTTTAAAAAGAATTCTAAGTGTACACATACTTATCGCAATATTATTATTATATTATTTGTTGTTCATAAATAATTTTTTGTACATGACTGTATATGTTCAAAAGCAGCTGAATTCCACTATGTCTCAGTCTACGTATAGGTTATCACATTTTAACATGAAACCTTTTATGTTATAACACCAAGTTATCACGTTATAACGTGAAAATATGTTATAATGAAAAACATCTTGTTATAACAAACGTTTCACATGATAACGTGATACTTATGTTTTTATTTTTCTGGCATGGCAGCAGTACGCTTCTATACTTTTGTGTATTATAAGTCTGTCAAGAATGGATTCTGCTATTCACCTGGCTATTGTTTTGATAAGAATCAAATTACGTTTAAGAATCAAATTACGTTTATGAGTCTATTCTACGTTATTTGAGACCAACAACACGTAAGCTAGTATGTTTATATAATGTAGTATGGAATAACTATTAATAATACTATACTAGATATTATACCACATGTAATTTTATTGTGCACCTTCATTAATTTTATTTATGCAATATTGTTTTTTAACTAACTGAGAATGCATCCTTCTGTTAAATAGGGGTTTTTGAAAAGGAATATACACTTGGTTTATTTTTTGATTCCAAAGCACTGTGGTGTAATAGTGTTTATTTATTTAAGGAATATAAATATCTATTATGAACTCATGCTTTAAGCCCAGTTATCAATGTTTCCCATTCACTTTCTGTAGTTCACCATGCTATAAGTTAAACAGTTCCCTGTGCAGTTAAATCATCAATTTCTCAGAATATTTTATAAGAAATCTTGGTATTGTAATCATCACTATTCCAATTTATTGACGTTGAACCGATATGTAATCAAATCTGGACCTTGTGAATCGTAATCAAATCGGGAGATCTGTGCCAATACACAGCCCTAATTGACAGATTGGACACTTGACGTTATGAGAGGTTTTCAAGCTGGCGATTTCTGACATAAGCCATAGCTAGGCTAATCCACGTTGCTCAGTCATTTAGCAAGGATCCAGTTGTAAAAGATGGCATGTCTGTGACAGACCCTGCTTGAAGACGTTAGAGGAGGCCGAGACCATCATCATCCAAAGTGTGGAGCAAGATGTGTTTAAAGAAGAAATGGAATGCATCAGATGAAGTATGTCAATTCCCGAGCGAAGCATTCTCGTTAATCTTTCTCCTTAAAGCGGCTATAATCAACCTTGCTTATATTAATGGATTATCAATACATTTCTACAGTATGCACATTGTAACGTCTATGGGAGCATGAAAAAAAAAGACGTTCAGATCAGTCCTCTTAAATATTCGACACAAATTTTGTCTGCCACGGGTTATGATCTCCCGCAAAACTGTGACGAATTGCTTTATGGCACAAGGAAGTGTGTCACTAAATCAGGAAGAGAATATCATACTTGGAGTATAGTCGTTGATCGTGCTGGCGACATGCAGTCACCACGAGCATTCTGCATGTCTTATTTGTCACTGTTAGGTAAAATAATTATACTAAGCCAGTGGTTCTCAAGCTGTGGTACGCGTACCACCGGTGGTACGTGGCAAGCTCCCTGGTGGCACACCAAACATATTTTGTAAACTTCAGCAGAGCAACAGAACAATTGAAATCTATAGAAATTCTGTTATTGTGGAACATTATTCACATTTTTCAAAATGTAGTTATTATTCCTTTTTAATTATAAATTAGATTTTCTTGGAGGAATAGCTCAACGTATACACTATGTTTGCATTCCAATGGAGGCACCACTGCCCAGTCACTTTACGCGCTGAATTTCATACTGCATTACTTGGACCGCAATCGTTAAGAAAATACAAAGTACACCAACAGAATGGAAGCTGAACCAGATGCGTTTGAAGCTCACTGGCCTTGTCCCTGATATTGCAAGCATTTGTGCAGCAGAGCAGGCCCACTGAAATGGTGGGTGCCTAGTACAATTGTCATTATTAATATTGATATATGAGACAGAAGGCAGAGCTTTCCATAAGCGCCAGCTGCCAGCCAAATAATGCCGGCTACTTTATTGTATATTTTGATTTACAAGTTGCTATTATGGTATATTGTGCTAAAGGTGTGTACCTGTGTGTTAGCAATCTTAAAGGTCATTCAGGAATTATACCTAGTAATATTACATTTAGTTACTAAGCAAAGTTATCAGATAGTGCTGAGTTTGAGATGTGATATATCGAAGGCCTCAATGGGTGAAGCAAATGCTTGTAACAATGGTAACTCATTCTGATTGGTTGTCCTCCAGGACACTTAAAGTTACCTTACAGAGGCAAAACAGGGAAACAATGCAGGCAATTGACAAACTCATAAATATATTGAAAGTCAGGGTCATGGTTAAAGACAGCTGATCTGGGGTCAATGGATTACATGCCTGAGATTACCATGGGAAAAGAAGAGGGCCTGAAGTGAGAAAGGTATTATGCTAAAATCTATAGA
>JAVQIZ010072484.1:0-17908 GCA_036023535.2 Galaxias brevipinnis
TTAACTCAAGCATACAAACATGCGCTAACACGTGCACACACAAACACATTTCAGCTCTCCTTTATCATGGAGAGAACCCACACAGGGGTAAACGGTCAAGAGATCGGACACACGTACGCACTCAAACAAACAAACAAACAAACTAACAAAGGCACACGCTCAACCAACGGCTTAACGAACAGGGCAATTTGAAGTTCAGCCACACACACACACACAGACACTCATGCCCCACTCGTAACACAGGGATTGAAAAACAGGAAGTAGAAACATGTAAAGTGTAAGCCATTGTAAGTTGTTTTAGTGCCGCCTGATAACCCGGCAGGTTCTCTCAGGCTGTTCGTAATACTGTGGGGTTAAAGTAAGGGGTCCGCTAAGGGGACGGCATTCCAAAAAAAAAGTCACTCTTACCGAAATACACGTTTTTACTAGGGCAGCAAGGAACGTCACTGTCCACACATCTGGATGAACGTAATTTGGCAGTGCTGCTTCTTTCTTTCTCTTTTTTTTCAGTGTTTTGTTCAGCTTCCTCACAAAAGAACAAACGCAAAAACTATCAAACACAGAAATGTCATGTTGACTGTGTATAGGACCATTTTGAACCACTTAGGTTGTATCGTTGGTCAAGTCTAAACTCTCCCGCTCTTTACCACCCTTCGTCTGTTTCTCCGTTCCTTTCTCTCTCTCTCTCTCTCTCTCTCTCTCTCTCCTTTGTCCCCAGTGTCTCTCCACATCTCCCTATGACCTGTAAGACCTCTGACCTAATTGATGGTGAGCCAGGGCTAAATCAGACGCTGCTACCTCTCCCTCTCTAACCAGCCCGTCCCTATGGAGCTGCTATGTAGGTTGGTGCTGCAATGGAAATAGGACGTTTGGATTCAAGCAGCTAGTTTTACTTGGTTAAGACTCAGGCAATTCAAGGAAGCCGACTTAAAGACCAGATAACTTCAGCTAATAATTCATAGTAATAAAGTACATCAACAAAGCTTGTATTGGATTCCTCAGTTCATGTGATGTAGTATAAAACTTAAAGTAATTTACAGACAGACACAAAAGATCAAGATTCTGTGCAACACTGCTTTTCTTTTTAACAAAGTCAGTAAAATGCTTATTGAAGTTGACATTGTTAGTTAACTTTGGGACATGAAAGTCTTTTATTTTGAATTCTGTAGATGTCACAGTTACAACATGCATTTTGTTTATCCATGAGAGCAGACCTTTAAGATCTAGGCAAGTATAAGCAACAATAATAAAAAAATAAACATATGTAGTTGTGTTTTTAGCATTTTGTAATATTCTTCTTTGCAAAATCTTTGAAAAGTTTGGGAGCCTACTGTATTTGCAGGTTTTGATTAACTATGAGCAATAAATTAAGCAACACTGCCATCTAGTAGCTAAAGAGAGATCTGAAACGAGGCACACATTACAATTGACAGGCCAGAACGATAAGGCTGGATTCATGACACTGTCAAGCATCAACACAACCGGTGTGTGTGTGTGTGTGTGTGTGTGTGTGTGTGTGTGTGTGTGTGTGTGTGTGTACACATGTGTGTGCATGTTTGTATTGTCTAGGAATAGGAATAGCAAAATCCTCCTGAAACCTCACAGTGCTGAGGAAGTAAATCAAATGAGTGGAAAAGTGTGTCCAAACCTTTGACTAGTGCTGTACATATATAACTGTATATCTCAGTTACAGTTACACTTCACAGAGCCCTAGTGATAATAACGTCAGAGAATAAAAACAGGAGCTTTCTGTGCAGTTACACTGCATATACCCCAAATTATAATAACGACCTCAAACAAAATCAGTAGGTTTCTGTGCAGTGTATCAAACACACACACTGTCATCTTCATCGACATCGTTAGCAGCAGCGACCACTCCAGTCTGTGATGATCGTCCTTTATTAGGTCATCGTTTTGGTTTTTGAAAAACAAAACACAGGCTATATTTAGAGTGGCCAGTACATGTTGATATAGCCAGTGGTTGAACCTTTATGAATGCCTCTACTGAGAAATTGGGTCTGATGTATTTCCGATGCTTTAAAAGGCCTACCTGGAAATGAATGGCAGGTGCTCCAACAGGAAACGACGGAAATAGTCGATAAAACACACGGACACACACCCTCCATGCATGCTGTGTTTGTGGCAAGTCCTCGTTGGATCTCACAAACAATTTTTAAGCTTGGAATGAATGCGTGGATACACAATTCGTGGCAAATTAGATCTAGAACTGTGATGGCTTGCACATACCCAAATAATTAGTGTGAAATGAGAAGAGGAATGGTTGGGTTGGATCCAAATGACCCCATCAAACTGCCACTCTGTTTTCATGAACCCTCTGTATCCCCCATAAAATTCGAAATGCTTTTCCACAGTCATTTCTATTCGGATATTAAGATGGCTTTTACCCCTTAGCTCTCCAGCACGTTGTCAAGAGCAACACAATAAACCGTGGCTTGGGCTCAAATCAAAAGGA
This sequence comes from Galaxias brevipinnis, assembly GCA_036023535.2. NCBI lineage: Eukaryota > Metazoa > Chordata > Actinopteri > Galaxiiformes > Galaxiidae > Galaxias > Galaxias brevipinnis. Next base: position 2,474 of record JAVQIZ010072484.1, read on the forward strand.
AAGGCCATGAGAAGGTGAAAGAGAAATGAGAACGTTACAGAATGGCATGAAAGTAATGCGTCACGCAATCCTCCTTTGTCAGTTAAAGTTAAAGAACACGATGTGATCTTCCAATCCTCAAGGTCTACACCACGCTCGCGCAAAGGAATCCAACAGTGGACAAGATCTTTTGAAACACAACAAAGGCAAGAAACTCCTCATCTCTCAAAAAATGCATCTATCTACTGTATATCGAGGGTCCTTTCAATGCACGTATCAGGAGTATTCACACGGAACAGAAAAGTAAATATGTGACATTCTCCACGGCGCTGTAATATAATTATCACTAGCTGAGAAGCTGAATAGGGTCTTATCTGAGTAGGTTCCTGTCTGAGGAGGTTAATGCCTCCAGTTTTAGATTTAATGGCTAATGTAACAGCACATGCTATAATAGTTGTGGGGAACATTTTATTGTGTATATTGCAACTAGTATAATATAATGTGTCTTTATCTAAAGTTGAATATAAAGTTTATTCTAAGGTTATTATTGTTATAATAAAATGGTAGACTACATAGATTCTGGAGATTTTGGTGTCGACAAATTTGTATTTCAATTTTAGGATTAGGTTCTCTCATGAATGGGTCTGAAAGCCTTTGTGAGTCCTAGGCTCTACTCAGGATTGCTCCACAAATCCCAGCCAGTTATCCAATCAAAACAATTACAAACATACCATAGATGAAGCCCTAAGTGTGTCATTTCAGAAAATAAGTGGTTGGGTAAACTCATACAACCATATAACCAGCCATTTTGACACAAGCAGGTGTATGTGAGAGCTCCAAAAATAATCAGCTTTCTTTAAAAACAGTCTGAGTTCAGGGCCGGTTCACTGGTCTTTTGTCAAATTGGTTGCAAAGCTGTTCCCCCACAAGCGGTTTGATAAACAGTCCGCAGAGAAGGCTTGGAGGTAATTGGTTCCCCAGGGGTCTCTTCCTGCTCAACCAAATCCAATCAGGAATCAGAGAAAGTCTGACAAAGGGTTCCAGCAAGGTGGAGGAGCATCAACCTAGGTTTCCAAATGACATCGTCATCAAGTGACAAGTGGGGTCACTGGGCTGTGTACTGTCATTTTTGAACCTCCTTTCCTCACGTTAGTTTACTCCTTTGGCAGAGAAAATCATTGAGTAATTACGGGGGAAAGGAAGAGAGTTTCAAATTCTATACAATGTTAATAGACATCGAAAATATGTTTGATCAAATGTACAGTTATGCTGACAATCGTTCAATGTGGCAACAAGCATAACAGTTCTTCACATTCTCCTATGACTTTCAGAATATGTTGTATTGCACATATAAATTGTGAAACGGACTCGACGTACCTCTTTATGAATCAGAACTGATCTGTTGAAAGATGGAGAGATTCATTGCAGAGGCAAACACGGACAAACATGCACCTGCTGCTTCATTACGATCTGATCCTCATTTACCTCCTTCCAACAGAGATTCTCAAAGGTACTTATTTCCCTTCAGGGAAGGATGCTAGCAATTACCAAAGCCCGAAGTGTGCACAAACACACACACACACACACACACACACACACACACACACCCACACACACACACACACACACACACACACACACACACGTACACATGAGCTAACCAAAATTAAGCCCATATTGCTGCTGCATCATCAGAATGAAATTCAGCACAGCAGTCTTCTTTTTGACCTATTTCCCTTTTCATATCAGAGGTCACGTCTATGTGTTATACCCATGTCCTAGTATGTTCAATGATGTGAGTATACAAACACACACACACATACACACAGACTGAATGAGGAACAATGGAATAGTCCTCAAACTGAACTGTTTTCTCTCTCATGCCCTTTCATGACCTCACAAGCCTGACAGGAAATTGAGGATCTCTCCGTGTGTGTATGTGTGAATGTGTGTTGATGTGTTGTTTGTGCACAATGGGACACGCATATCAACTCTACATGCAATAATTGAGTCTGCTAACACAGCGTTGTAACTGCAGCTGATGAGAGCATGGGAGTGTGTTCTGTGGACTGTACCTTTAAGTGTGGAGCCTGCACAGGGGGTAGGCCGCTCATATCAGGAGGCAGGCCCACATACACACCACCATAGTTTCTGAGGGAAAACACACACACACACGGTGGTACTGTATATTAATTTGATTCTCACAGAAATCTACATAATTGCAAGAAATATTTTAATACACCAACTGAACAATTGCACAATCACATTTGCATGCTCCCACACACAAACATGCTCACCAACATCCAAAGTAGAAATTACTTACATCCTTCTCTCGTCTTCTGGAGATGACTCATTAAGCCTGTTAGAGAAACACACACACACACACACACACACACACACACACACACACACACACACACACACACACACACACACACACACTCCCTTACTTAATAGTGTTTAGTGAGGGGTCAGGGTCTCAGTGTGTCTGTACTAGTCCTGCAACAATACAGCCTGGTTTGAGTCAGACATTCTGCTTCTTGTGGTAACTGTGAATGCCTTTTGTTCATGTATTTACCACTTAAACCTGAACACCTTTGAATGGCTGAAATAGTTGAGTTTACTTTCACTTTTGTTCCTCGAAATCCAAGAAATACAGAACAAATCTTATTTTCAGGTGCTACATTTGAAATCAAGGCCCCACACGGAACATTCTGGGGGAGAGAAAAGAACAGTAGAGCTTTTTTTTTGGGTGAGATTATGATACCTGTATATTATATAGGTCATCAGTGTTTTGGGATTTATGGTAGCCATATGCTACACAAGTTACTAGATGCCATGAACGTTTTTGAAATGTGTGCTGACAAGCCTAAAATGTGTATTGCTGTGCACTTAACTTTTGTACCTTTTCTTTATTTTGTTGGCCATTACTAATAGTTTAGTTTTCCACTTCAAAGGTAAGGTTAGCCAAGCCCTCATCTATCCAATGATGCATTTCCTGGTTGTAAAACGCTCAGCAGAGTAAACGGCCAAGGTGACCATTTTTAACACTCTGATCCGATGGCATTAAAGAGAATAACCAAGACAGCTGTCAGTGTTCCCAGTTGGGTGATGAACAGAACTGGTGCCAGGTTATGAGACCCAGGTGGCATATAACATTACACATAGCAGTCTGCTGACCACTATCCAAAGATAACTTATCCAAATGATTAGCAAATAAATAAGCAAATAACCCATGCATGGAGATGACTTTGAGGAACCAAGTGAAAATAAATCAAAAGATGGCTAGGAGAGATTAAAAACAAAGAGAAAAGACAGTGTGACAGGAGATCAATAATACTCACACATCAGGCGTCGACTCCGTTGCTTCTGAAACGAGAAAGGAGGGGTCGATGGAGATTGATTCATGTCAAAGATATTAATAATTGTCTGTATACTGGTTTTCCTTAACTTTTTTTTGCAAATGTCTTTCCGTCATTCTGATGAACTGTTTTTTGATAGTACATGCTGAATATATCTGTCTGGCTATCCATCTGTCTCTGTCCAGCCTGCATCACTTAGCTAAACCAAAGCTTCACATTTATAGGATTTTAAGCACAATAGCACACAGGTAGACAAAACACACACTCAAACACACACACACACACACACACACACACACACACACACAAATAGACAAGTAGTTAAAATCCCCAAATATGATTAAAAGGTTTCTGAGCATCTGTGAGAGCTCTGAGTTACAGGAGATAAAAACGGGAGTAATTACATACTAACGCACGCACGCACGCGCACGCACGCGCACACACACACGCACACACGCACACACACACCAAGTCTAAACTTCATCTAGTAACTACAGCTACTAATTGGATGGAAGACGCTGACAGAACTACAATCAGCACCCACACACACACACACACACGCACACACACTCCTCTGAGAGTCCTGCGAAAGCATGGAAACAGCTGAGCGGCAGTAAATATTGAAAAGATAAGACTTCTTGTTCTTGATGACACTGTGGTTTTGTGCATGCATGTGCACGTGCACTCCCTCATAACAACATGCACAAAGACGCACAGACAAATTCAAACAAAGCAAACATTCAAATTCAAACAAACATTTGGGACTTTATTTGACCTGCATCACTTCCTCTGCTTTGCAGTTAAAACGAAAGCAAAGTTGTTTCAGATCACTTGACACAGTTGAGCGCCTGTCAATAGCATGGCAGTACTGTTGCTACAAAAACACAGTAATACACATTGTATGCATACAACTCTGACTCTCTCTCTGTTTGCTACACTTACCCCCTCCAGCAGATGCAGAGTTAGCAGACGTAGAGTAGCCACAGCCCATCTCGTGTCCACTCTGGACTCTCCGCACGGGAACGATAGAATAAACGAAAGAACAAGTGTGCACAGAAAAGGGAAATGGAGGTACTGTGATAGAGAGAGAGAGATACAAAGAGAGGTCGATAGAAGATAAGCAAGCGGGAAAAAGAAACTAACAAGGGAAATTAAAGAAACTGTCTGGAAGGAGAAAAAAAGAGTTGAGAAAACAATGCCAAAAGTAGATAAAAGGTTATCAAGGGAAAATGACGAAGTGATAGGAACAGCAGACGAGATGAGAGACAGCAGCACAGACAAGAGCCCTGAGGAAGCACAATCCCTGCCTCGGTCATGTGCCTCTGAAGGACGCAGCCCGAAGACTGGAGAGAGAGAGAGAACCCTTGGATAGAGAAAAGGAAAGGAAGGAAGGGAGACGAAGGGAGGGGGACAGGGCACTTACGGAGCAGTCGCACGTTACCTTTATTGGAGTTGCCGGGTAACTAGAGTTAGGTGCGTCAAGAGGGAAAACGAGAGGGCAGTGGCGTTGAGCTCCTATTGATAAGAGCACATGACTCCTTTGGAATTGCTTCACATGAAGCCAGCGTCAACGACACTCTTACGTTGTTGGCTGCCGTGACTCATCCACATACACCTTAGGATGGCCAAGGAAAGGTGCTGAGAGTTTGACGACTTTCCACAGTGGCCACACGCCACGTTTTCCCACTCTCCTGATTATGTGTCCCTTTTGCAGACAAGTCAGGGATGGCACAGGGACAGAACAATGTACAGGGGAATGAGATGGGATGTAGTCCTTTTCAACCACGTGAACACATTTTCTGATCTCTGACCAAGGATCATACATGTTTGAATTGTATGTATTTAGTTATTCAGGAGTAACCAAATGTAATGTTATTGTTACCAATTTATTTCTATGAGCATTAATCCTGGAAAATTAAACAATGACTGAAATAATAAACTACTCCTACCTGACTTTGACTAATCCTCTTTTTCAGAAGGCCCTGTTAAAAAGGTAGGCAATGACAGAATATATGCATTGAAATTAAAATAAAAAAACAAAAACTTGGAAAATAAAAGAATAACTTATAATGAACAAATAACAAATATTTGTTACGACATTTATGAGACAGTCCAATAATTCAGATTCAACCAAACACTCTTCAACTCCTATGTCCTCCAATACTAATGGTTTTAACTGAAACAAACTGCACAATTTTCGATTTCTTGATCCATTTACCTGGGGCAAAATAAAAAAAAACATGTTTTCTGTATTGACCCTTTGGGAGTGATAAACAATGGTGAAACAGCTTTGTGAACCATGGATTTATGCTCTGAATATATCAAGGGAAACATTGATGCAAACCTTGTTCCACACATTCTACACATCAGCATCCTCAAATGGCTCCTTAACGTTTAGAGATGTGTAAATATAACACAACATATTGCTAAATTAAATTATATTCTACTCTATTTAGTCTATCATTCTTTCACACCACAAAGATTATTTGCTTTAAGTTAACGCTAGCTTCCATGCTTTTGGGGGGTTTACAATTAGTTAATTAGCGCCTCCCATGTATATTACACGTTTATGCATGAAATACACATCAGTGCAATTTGATCAGCAATTTGTATTATGTATATAGTCTTTATTTTACAAAAGAAAAACAACTGAGGTCACATTCCTTTATCAATTTAGATCATTTACAATTAAAATCGAAAAAAAGACAAAATTAACAAATAAAAAGTCAATTATAAAACAGACAATAAACAAAATATAACAAAAATACTGTCATAAAGCTACACAAAACAACGAAAGACTACAAATTCTAGCCTCTGATTAAAATGAAAACAATTCATTTCACATAATGAATGTCCAAGTCATATGTAAGGTGTATCATATCTAAAAGCAGATCAAGGTGTATTCTATGGATTTGTCCTTTTATTGTATGTATTAACCATAAACCGCTACAAGGGGGCAAGATAAGAGTAGCATCTGATGGATTGTATTATGAAAGACTATCTATCATGGAAGTGCTGCGCTTCTACCAGGGGAATGTCAATGAACCTCACTTCAATTTATAATAAAACAAAAGACAACGCACTCCGTTAAACAGCAACCAAGTGGATTTAAAATAGTCAGTTGTATGCATGTGGTGTACTGTAAAGTCAAGGACTGACACAAAGTACGCCCTGACTAATACTTTCCTGCAAGCAAGAGACAAGCAAGCCTTTGTCCTGTTGTATAGGAAGGAGAGCATGGTTTCCAATGTATTTGTCAGCACGCTGATTCGAAACATGGGTTGTCCTCGGTCGATGTTCCAAGATATTTATGAGGGCCTAGAATTAATCAGTGCTCCATCAGGGCCCTTACAGCATGATTAAGACATTTATTTTTAGGCCCTAGATAAGAGCAGGTTTTACCAACATTCAGCACTAATTCAAGGTCCATGAAGGAAAACTGAAGAACTTAAAGGCCAGCTTGAACATGAATTACCATTGCATTGTACTGTTCATTGTGTGCTTGAGGAGAGCTGTAAAGTATGTTAAGAGCATGTGCATAGCAGCAAAATGATCAAATGTTAACATTATTAGCATGTCAACAGTAGCCTACATAAGGCATACAGATGAAAAGCAGAATACATCTCAGAATTACTAATGTTTTACTCATGTTATAATAAATGCAGTCTTTGATACAAACCAATCTTATCCAATCAACTGCAGTAGCAAACATCCATCTAACCTTTTATCGATATTTAAGGCAATGGTTTGGTAAGGAGGTTGGATAAGTTGGTTGGTTTCAAAATGGGTTTGAGCCTTTGCCAGACCTCTCTACGTGTGGCCCACACATAGTTACCATGAGAACCCAAAAGCACTTCGGGACAGTTCTGCACAAAACACAACAGTGTTCAGACGATTGATCAGTAATCAAATTCCATTCCATAACTCTAGCTATTTGCTAAATGTTTGTGTACGTTGCATGCTCAGGGTAGACCAAGTAACCAACATGAGGCTATAGGCCATAGGCCAATGTGTGCTTAATGTTCTGCTTAGCAACAGGGTGGGACTAGCTATGAAGAAGCCAGTAGAGACATTTCCCCTAGTCAAATAACCAAAGGCAGCATTGGCAAAACTCCTGTGCATATTACATCTGTAAGTAAATATGACAGAAACAATCAAAGGGAAAGTGACATAATGTATTCTTTAAGGACAGCAATCTAAGGCACAACAGAATCAATACGAATCTTGGTGTGTTAAAAGTGACCAGGGTCCATTAGCCAGGGTCCCTGCCTACTGTAGCCTGCATAATTCATTGTTTGGGATGAATCAGCAGCTTGTATTTGAATGCGCAAAAGAGCAATCAACACTTGAGTAGTTACCATGGCTACAACGTGATTTCCCTCTCTCATTCAGTTTTGAAATAGTGATCAAGAAATAATCTTATAATTGTGCTTACTGTTTTTATGTAGTATCTCTGAAGATAAGGCCTGACTTTCCTGTCTAGCTGTTCCTGTCTGCACACGTTTATTGATCAGAGTAATTTAGTGCACTCGGGTAATAGAGCGTTGCGCAATAATGAAACTACGAAACCCACACACAAGCAAGACTCGAGGATGAACCCAAAGTAGATAGAAATTCTTGATTTGAAGAGTGAGTTGTTTTCATAATCCTACAAAATTTTTCAATTTATTTGATGACCCTTATTGGTAAGAGTGCAAATAGAAAATGCTGTACGCTTCACAGTATCTAGGGAATGTTGTGATAACAATGGTTAACTCTCAACCACTAGAGGGTAATGTTGTCATGTTTTAATTTGGTCTCTCCACAAACTGCTCATTTGTATAATTTCGTTTGCTTTGAGTTTTAAAAAAGGTTATAACAATCTAAGAGGGCTTACACTTTTCAAATACATGTTGAACATGGAATCTGTCAGTGAAATTGCAGAGTTGATCTCTAAAAGTCAAGTGCATATTGTACTGTAGCCATTAATAATATAGATTACTTTGGAAACCAACTACTATCCCAGCAAAAATGTGTGATTGTACACTTTATGAAGCAAATCTTGACATGTTCTTGAACATTTTTATTCCGAAATGAATCTGTATGAATATGTATTATCTTTATTCACATTTTATGCTTGTGTTTATTTCACAACCTTTTTTCCAAGTTTATTTTGATATTATTTGATGGCCAAACTATGATATTGAAATGTCCAATGAAATCATTTAAATGTAACTCTGTTCCATTCCACACTCCACAGGCATAAGGTGAGCATGTACCCATTGCTCATGCATTTGATTACTGGCACTCCAGTCCAAGGGCCTTGAATTATGAATTATAAGCAAGTGTATGTCTGCTCAGGATTCACCCAGCTTCGCGTCCTTGCTGTGAGCTGAGAAATGCATGTTCTTTCCCCCCTTACCCTATTTCCAGAGCTGGGCCAAATGTGAAGCGTTCACCTACCTGAAATACACACAAATAAATCAATGGTTCCATAATGGATACTGCTGGAAAAGCCTGGCATAAATTGATGATTATTTGAAAAGTAACATGAGTAAACCCCCCTCGTGAAGGATAGAGAGCAGAGTCCGATCTCGTCATTACTTACTTTATTCAGAAGAGCAGCAACGTTATCAATAACTGAAGCCTATCGACGAACAACCTTAGCACCCACACTTCTTTAGGGGGAACGCCAAATTAGTCGCAGTTTTTATTTTTATAGTGTAACATTCATCAAAGCGCATCATTATTTTCTAATCTTCAATCTACTGCAATGTCTGCGGACAACATTTTAGTCAGCAGACATCAAGATTACAAAACGACATGACAGATCGGGAAAGGAAAATGGCACTTATTGGGTCTTTGCATTATGTATGCCATGACACATCATTTACACACACAACATGCTCCTCCTCCAAGGGCAAAGAAGAATCACAGATTTGAGCATGTTTCTCCAGAACCTAGTCCAACCGAGGATTATTTCTTTTGGCAGTTCTTGTATTCTCTGTTGAGAATGTTTTTTTTAAACAATTGTAGACTGTATTATACATAAAAACAGCCCAAAAAACAATGTAAGCTCATTTCAGATCTAGTGTTAAGCATAACACAACTCATCTTGCTTGCTCATAAAACAGCTCCAATCGCTAAATGTTCACCTTTATAACAGCCCTGATCAGTTAGCTTGCCTCTGTTCTCAGAATCCTAGTCTTGAGTTAGCTTCAAGCAAACGGTGACCGCTAGGTTCTTCTTGTATCACCTGGACATCTCATGATGTTCAATCCCCTGTCTGTTTTGAAAGACAGTCCTACACTGTGTATAGAAAGTGTTACACAATAGAGAGTGGAATGTGGTTATGTCACTGTGTTGCATTCAAAGATACAAAGCTCAATGGGCTGACTTGATACATCCCTAAACAAACACATACTCATTGTAATAGGAACCAGGACCAAGGGAATCCAACTCTTCTTTTATGGAACCAAGTTGTGAGCTCTTAATATGTGAAAACCTCACAAGTACACACACACGCAAACCACTAGTTAAATACCTACCATTCATGTCTTTACTATTGTCAGTGGCTCTACAAGGCACGGACGGGCTAAAGAAAGCAGGACTGGTAGATGTGTGTGCTGTATGAACGAGGAGAGTGGCTACAGTAAGATATGCGAGGGGGAGAAGAACGGAACCCCTAGCACCCTGGAGCACATTGAAGACAGTTTCAAACGTTTCTCCTTTTTGTACCAAGAATAGACTGTATTTGAAATGGGATTACAACTTGAACAGAACATATTAGCCAGATAGGTGAAATAAAATGTGACACACATTTCATGAAACTGATTCTAAGAATAAGAGGATGCCACCACAACAAATGACAATATTCTACCTTCACTGTAACACAGATTACTTGAATTATTTTAGGAACTTTGGGAGTCAACACCAGTACAAGTACTGCCATTTTCTACACAACATTTGTACTTCACATTTCAATGATTTATTTTATAAAAGTACCTTAATCACATAGTCATCTCTAAACATTTCTCTTCCAGCTTCCTCCGATTTCATTTGTCATACACACACACAACACACGCAATAATACAATCAGTTTCACGAAATTAAGTCGTCAAAAAGATCTTTACAGAAGTAGAGTTAGGGTATCGCATAGAGTACTAACACTATCGACATTAAAGGTTGTATTGCTGCATCAGTAGCATTAGTCTCTGATGTCTGGTGCTTCACCGAGAGCTTTTTAACTAAGGCAACCCCTCTTTTTAAGAAGCAAGTGTACATTATAAAAGCCCATATGCTCTTCTAACACAAAACATAAATACATTAAGCAAAATGGCATAAGCACTCAAGAGGCAAATAATATGGCAGATGGATGACGGCAAGGCCGATTTACGATTAAATGTGAGTGGTATAAAAGTGAAAGTGGTAAATAAACACTTTAGCTTTGTGTATTGGCGCTTATCAGATTACTATAGGCTTCAAGCAGAAGCAAAACAAAGTACTAATGAATTAGACTTGGTTCAACAATAATGCTTTTACTCTGCGGCTAACAGCAACCGTGTGCATATGCCTTTACTGTTACCAATATGTTTGCCAGCAGTACAGTAACAATAAATGTATGTCTTCGAATTTTCAAAAGGGCTTTAAGCGTCAATAAACTGCAGAAAAAAACAAAAATTAATACCACGTATTATTCGAGAAGATAAACAATAATCAGAATGAAACTAAACAACAGTTTTGGCCATTTTTCTTCCATACTGATGTGATTAGGCAATCATGATTTGACAAACATACCAGACGAAGTGGCAGCAGGGTTTTGAGACATGCTGTCCAATGAAAACTAAAATAGATCAACACACGAAGCTACTGATTGGAGCAGGGTCAACACAGGACAGAAGACGAGGAAGGGTCAGCACATTAATATTCCGCCCCCCCCCCCAGTTAGGGTTAGAGTAAAGTACATTCCGCCCACCAATAAAGTAGCCATCATTTTGAAACCATTAGATGCTCGTGACCCTTGCCCTTCTCCCTTCCCTAGATATTAACCTGGGAAAAAATGTAACGGCCAGCGAAACAACATGTACCAGAAAAACACACGTTGACATCGATGAGGGTAATAATATATTCAGTTTTAAAGTTTTCTTTTCACGTTGTCATGATACGTATGACCCCTTTCTCTCCTTCTAAATATCAACATGGGGCTTTTCAATTATTTCGATTTTCCGTTTAATACAACACTTAAACAACAAGGAGCGTAGGTCAGTCGATCTGTTAAAAAATCTAAACATTTTAGGTGTGTGTAAAACCTATTGAACTGTTAAGCCTGTGTGTCAACCTCTTCCTACGGTAAAGCAAATATATTCATTTATATAGATATATATATATGGGGTTTATTTGTGAGATCGGTCACTAACATACCACTATCAAATAGACAGACATCACGTTGTGTTCAATGGCGCAAAATGTTTGGCAATAGAAAGTAAACCAAAAGACTGTGGTTGTAGGTTTTACAGTTGGCTTTCCCCCATTAGTGCGTTCCCATTTGAGCCTGTGCTAGGCCAGTGGTGTGTACCGTAGTGGGGTTGGATGGGCTAGTGAAGAGTCGGGAACTTAAAAGAGGACAGGGTCCTAGCTAATCCAGGGGCTATGCATGTCTGCCTCACACTGTGGGAGCCAACCAGACCACACCAGTCCAATCCGGTTTGGCCACAGTTCAGCTGTGCAGTGTGAAAGGGATTGGGCAACCCTAACAGGACAAAGATCAGTGGGCTAAGGCTTTTCCTGACAAAGTCTGCAGGCCAGGTTAAGAAGGGGTGATGCAAGGCCCAGATTTAGGTCCTCGTTCCTGCCAGCTTCAAATATCTTAGATTTGTATAACCATCAGAAAAAAATGGGGAGATGGGAGACTCCATTTTGTTTGTTATTTGTCCGTCCCAGGAAGAAAACAAAATGGCTGACGATCACTCATTAATCAGTCCTATATCCTTCTCCCCGGTCCCTACACCCATGTTTGTTTAGTCAACAACTCCTGTGAACTCTCATAGCACCTTTCCCTGTGACCCCTGACAGAGGTCAAAGATTGGTTAAAGGTCGGTGACCTTGTTCTCCAGGGCGGCGGCGATCTGCTGTAGTCGGAGGGTCAACTGTTTGCTCTGGGCGGCGGGATCATCCTCTAGTGACTGGATGATCTATATAAGAGAGAGGGGGAGAGACAGAGGGTGGAGAGGAGGTTGAGGGGGTAGATTATTTGGGGAAGGAGTGAGAGAAGAAAAGGAGAGGGGAAAAAAGGGTTGAGAGACAGGATGACGTGATGGTGAGAGATAAAGTTCTACAATACCAAGTCAGCATCCAGAAGTAAGAATCTGGCCCAGCACTGTAGCGTAACACTGGGACAGCTACCTAACAAAAGCACACCATATGGGTGAAGCCAGTGTGCCAGCAGGATGCTACCTACCCCGTCATAGTATTTGCTGGCATACTGATAGAGCTGGTGCAGGGCAGCCTGGGTGTTCAGCTTGTCTGTGTGTTGCTGCCAAGAAGAGGAGAAAGAACAGGATTGAAAAGATCCGGAAGAATAGGAATATATAGAATTCATAAACGCATCGGCTCTCTGGGGGTTTTCTCGGACACACACACACACACACACACACACACATACACACACACACACACACATACATACACACGCATGCACACACACACACACACACACACACACAAACACACGCGCACGCACACACACACACACACAGCCATTGCAGTACGTACCCTCGAGACCTCCGCCAGGTGTGTGTTCATGTCTTGGTCACTGACCGAGACCATCTGTCGGATGCCTTTGTAGTAGCTGGGGAACAGAGGAGCAGGGCAGAGGTCTCCTATTATTATTCACAAAGCACTTTCATTTTCTCCACCAGCGCCACGCGCAGTAACGAAGAGAAAGTCACGACACCGGTTGACATGCATTCAAAAAGGGAACGTGCGGAATATCAAGGCTGGCAAGGTGCCTGGGCACAATTCACAGCACACTGGCAACAACGAAAGAGTGGAGTGGAGTTAAAAAAAAGATGAAAAAGAAAAGAGGGCCGCGATGGAACAGACTCAAGAGAAACGGGGCTCTACAGTTTCATAGAGGTTCAAATGAACTCTGATCTCTGAACGCATTGACTTACTCGTCCACCATCTTCTTGTAGGTGGAGATCTCCTTTGCATAGAGAAGCTTGTTGCTGGGAGAGTCCTGGAGTGACAGGGGGAGAGGCAAGGCCGTCAGATATAGCATTCCTTTTTCTAGGCACCCATTGTTATGGTTTACAAATCACAAGCAGTCGTTTTTTCTCACAAAGTAAATATGTATTTGTAAGGTGGGATTCTCTGTGTGGGCACAGTGTGTGTTCATGCACGTACACCATGTGTTTGGCTGCATGTTTGGCCATGGACAGTATATGTTTGTACTATGTGGGTGGGTTGTGTGTGTGTGTGTGTCTGTTGGCCGGTGCTCTGTGCTCACCCGGCTGAGCTTGTGCTCCGTCTTGGTGCAGGCGTCCATGAAGGTCTGGGCGATGACGTGCAGCGAGGCGTCCACCACTTCGGTCACGTGCACGTCGAAGATGAAGTGGGGGTTCTTCAGGATGCTCACCCAGAACCGCAGGGGCAGACTGGGACAGATAGGACACGAGAGAGAGAGAGAGAGAGAGAGAGAGAGAGAGAGAGAGAGAGCGAGAGAGGAGAGAGAGAGAGAGAGAGAGAGAGAGAAAGAGAGAGAGCCGGCTTAGACGCTGTGGGAACACACTGGTGCCTAAACCTCTACATGAATGCCCTCGCTCTCAGACACAGTCATACAAACACACACACACACACTCCTCCCATTTCCCAACACACACGCGTGCACACAGCACACACACACACACAAAGTGGTAATGACTGGAGGAAATCTATGTGCCAGTCAAAGGTGAGTAGATAATGAGATCCTCTAGGTGACCACATCACTCAGCATGGCCTTCTATTGAACCGCTCAGAGCAATGTGTGCACGAGAGAGACAGAGACAGAGAGGGAGTGCGTGTGTGTGTGTGTGGGTGGATGTGCCTGGGTATGAGGGAACGAGTGTGTGTGTGTGTGTGTGCGCGCGTGAGTAAACTAGCAAATGTGTGGATGAGCATGTGTGTGTGTGTGTGTGTGTGTGTGTCTGTGAGAGAGTGATCATGGCTGTGCTTCAGTGTCTATGCCACTGGACAATTCAGTTAAAACCTCTGCAGTAAAAGTTGAAGCCCAGCTGGAGATAACACTGTTGGGAGGTTGAGAAGAGACATAATTATTCCTTCTCCGAGCCGTGTGTGTGTGTGTGTGTGTGTGTGTGTGTGTGTGTGTGTGTGTGTGTGTGCGCACTGGCTGGAAACAGAGCCAGTTATCTTTATTTCTTAGCTGACAGAGGATATCTGATGCACATGGACACCTAATTTAATTGGTTCGCTGATATCACTGCGTGAGAGAGAGAGAGAGAGAGAGAGAGAGAGAGAGAGAGAGAGAGAGAGAGAGAGACCGACCACAATAGAGAGAGACTGAAATTAAGAGAAACAACCTCTATCCTACTCTATTTCCTCTCCTCGTTAAATTTCCTCTTTTATCTCTCCATCCTCCCAGACTAGCTGCTGTCAATCAATCCGGGGACCGAGGGGGCAGCAGGGGGAGGGAGAGACAGAGGTTAGGAAATGATGAAGGGAGATTTCAATAGGCATGGACAGAGGACCCAGAGAGCATGAGAGGGAGCCGGGAGGAGAGACGAGGAGAGACGACGCTACCAGTGGGAGGAGAGGAGGAGAGATGGAGAGAGGAAGAGAGGGGGAGAGAGGGAGAGACGAGGAGAGACAAAGCTACCAGTGGGAGGAGAGGAGGAGAGATGGAGAGAGGAGGAGAGGAGGAGAGAGGGAGAGAGGAGGACAGACGAGGAGAGGAGGTGAGACAAAGCTACCAGTGGGAGGAGAGGAGGAGAGATGGAGAGAGGAGGAGAGGAGGAAAGAGGGAGAGAGGGAGAGAGGAGGAGAGACGCGGAGAGTAGGAGAGACAAAGCTACCAGTGGGAGGAGAGGAGGAGAGATGGAGAGAGGAGGAGAGGAGGAAA